>VZRJ01005113.1:727929-997640 GCA_013397565.1 Ptilonorhynchus violaceus | reverse complement strand
CACCGCCGAGGTGCGATGCCGGGCGGCCCGACGGCCCGCGGCGACTCTGAGCTGGCGGGACATTGCGGGGGCGGCGGTGCGCGGGCGGGCGGGGAGTCTGCCCGCAGCCCCTGCCTCGGGGCGCAGGGGTTTAAAAGCAGAGGGTTGCCAAAGCCATCCCTTGCCCTTGCCAACAACCTGCGAAGTAGCGAGAACTGACAGAGGATGAGATTATGTGAGAAAGCCTTCCGTCAGTCTGCCATGGTTTCCTCTTTTTTTCTCTTCCCCCTCCCCCTTATTTTTAATCTATTTTTATTGGTTTTAATTGAGACATATGAGCAACTATTGCTTGAAGATTGTGGTCCTGTTTGTGGAGAGTAAATCATTTTCCGTTGCATATTAAATATGCCTCTTAATGAGATATATGACATCAACCAAATCACATATCATCATATGGGTCTGTAATATATGTTAATATGGTATTTATTCATTACTATCAACTTTTCGAAAGGTCTGCTTAAAATATTCTCCCCTCTCAGCTAATCAGGACATGCTACAAACTCACAGGAAGCCAAATAATTTATTAATGTAGGCTTATACTCCATTAAAACATGTTGTATCAGAAGAATGTAAGAAATGTGCATTTTAAAGATCCTGTAAAAGTATGTGATCACTTAATGCATCAAACTGAGGGGTCTCACACTGCCATGTTTCTTCTGTCCTAAAAGATTAATAAATTTAGCTTGCAATCATTCAACACAAAGGAAATTCAGCACCTAGCACTTGTTTTTGTGGGCCGTGCTGCTGGCCGCCAAGTTGCTATGGAATAAAGGGAGCAGGGTGTGTTCTGCTTGCCTGCTTGTGTATTTTTTGGCTACGTGTAAGAGAAAAGTTACAAAGCAGTGCTCTGGAGAATATAAGCAAAATAGCAGTGTATCCTTTCGAGGGCACCAATTCTCTATTCATCTTATAAATAATATTGTTTCGATTACCTACTACCTTCAGAACGAAATTATAAAAACTTGGGGTCCATCCTGCACCCAATGCATTCAGCGACAAAGAATTACCTGCACGCTATGTCCTTACACCAGGGTTTTCACAGAACATGCCATAGGATCCTTAGTGATGGGTAGCTGTGACCAGAGCCTGTGAAAGAATATATAAAATTCTAGGTACTCAATTTTCAACACTTAGAAAAAAACATTATTAATCTGCTGGTTTTAAATTAATTCAATGAATAATTCACAATACTCTAAAAAATACCTGTGGGATGAAAAAGCAAAAACTGAAAACTACTTACACACAAAAAAATGAAGACCCTTTGGTGTGCAAAGATTCCCCTGCCTTTGAGCTCTGGATATGTTGCTTTACTGCCCACCTCTGCTTTTCTTTTTACCTTGCATGTGAAAATAGCATCAGAAGCAGCTCTATACCCTGTAATAGTAGGCTGGGGCTCCAGCACAGCTGCGAGCCCCTGTGACTGAGTCGTCTCAGGTGATCCTTCACAGTACACTTGTCCTTGGTGTTTCTGCACCTCAGCTGCCGAGGGCTCTGCACCCCCACGTGTCAGAGGTGAGCTCGCAGGGTGCACCCCTGGCTTTTAAGTCTATATTAGAAATAGTGTATTTATTTTTGTGCCACTGGAGATGTAGCTAAAAATTCGACCATCTTTTCCCCTTTGTCACGTGTATTGGCTGTTAAATTTGCTTAAGGGCTTCCCAGTTGTGAGCACACTAAATATAGCTAAGATGATCTCAGGTTGAGGTGAATAATATATTAGCACATAGACCATTCATATGGGGGAGGAAAAATACTCCAAATGGTAAATTAGGGTATGATTAGAGCAGTGTCAAAAAATACATAGCTTTGTATCTACCATGACCTCGTTAATTTCTGAGGTAGCGGCAAAAGTCATCTATGTATATAATGCAGAATGTATTTTAGAAAATGCATTCTTTTTAAGATTCAAAGCAAGCTGAGATCAGCTTGGCTTTGAATTTGCCATGTTTTAAGGCACATATCAATACTTTATAAATCAGGGCTCAGTTTCCTAGTACAATAGTGTAACAAATATGTTTAACCTTGAGTCATGCAAAGTGAGCCTTTGAAGCAAGCGTATACACACTAAAATCAATGATCCTAGAAAACCCATATAGGATAATGTCATGTATAAAGAAGTAAGTGTCAAGGCAGGCAAGGAACTGTTTAGGGAAGCCTAAGGTATGGGAATAAATTTTGCAATGACACCGCTAAATAATACTCTTTACAGAAAATATCCATTGATTTTAACAAGATCTTTAGCTGAGCAGAGACCAGAGGTTCAAACCTGCACAGTACAGCTCCTAGGTATAATACAGATCATTATATTACTAAGAAGGGACAGAGGTGAAGATAGGTTAAAAAGCTGTTGTTTTTTTGGTGTGTTTTTTTTTGTTTCGTTTGGGTTTTTTTTAACTAGGAAACATTACTTGATTACTTTTTATGAGGTGTCTATGGGAATAAGAAGCAAATCTGGCATCATAAGTTGCACACCTCTCAACATCTCAATTTATTTCTCCTCTCACTGAACAATATAGAACTCAACTGACATGTGGGATGCCCTGGAGGATCAAGACCAAGTCATCAGGAGCATGCCAACCCTCACAAGAACAGTGCTGCAAGAAAGTTGGGGAGGTTTGAGTGAGCACCATGCAGTTGGATGACTGGACAAAAGATGGACAACACACACTTATTAAGAAATCAACTGAGCACTCCTTGAAGTTATCCTTGAAGGACCTTCTTGGGTGACATCACTTCCTTGTCTGTGGTTTCATTCATTACATGGAATCAGGAATCATGTAGTTTCGTTCAGAAGATCAGATGATAAAGATTATCTTTTACTTTTTGCTCCTGCCTTTTTTGCTCCTCTGGAACAGCAGATCCTCATATCTATAATAGTTAGGAACTTCTAATTTTAAGCCTCAATTTATTTCTGAGTACTTTATTCCCATTCGTCTTGCCTGATGATACTAGCCTTGACTTGAGCTAGCTCACCATTCTCCCGTGCTTTAATGTCCTTATAATGTCCCTCCATATTTTTGCTATTCTAAACCTGTGCTTTCATAGTGTTATTTTGTAAATGGGGTCCTCCTCTTTTCTGCTAATCCAAGCTGCATTTTTGTATCACCATGGGTTGTTTGGTTTTTTTGAGTGGATTTTCCTTCAATACAGGTGAAATTATACACCAGTTTTGGACAAGGTGCTAAAAATAACCAGTTAGAGCTCAGTGTGGTGAGAGTGCCCTGGACTGTAAACCAGTGTCCACTCTGCTGCTTCCAATTCTTCTGCTGCCATCACATTGCTGGCTAATTGTTACCTTCTGGCCAAGTAGCATCGACAACTATTTCTTTTGCTTCTTTTGTTTCCAAGTGATAACGCCCAGCTCACAGCAGAAATTCCTATATTTATCTTCTACATGTACTATCCTGTTTTGCCCCATGGTATTTCTCACTTTGTGCCTTACTGTGACCTTATGCTCACTCAATTTTTTTTTTTGGTCCAATCATCAGATACATGTCAGTCAGCATTTGCAGCACCTCTGAACTTTGTCTCACCAAGAGCCTCTGCTGGCAGATGCCTCGTGTTGGCCAAGGCCAAGCAATTGCTGCTCCGTAGGGAACTTCACCAGCAGTGTGCACCTAGCCTGATGATTTGGCAACACAACACACTTCATTGTCTCCTCTTTATCCAATGCCTTACTGTATTGACATTCTTTTACTAATCCTCATCCTCTTCAGCTTAGCTAACAATTTCCCATGTGTCACTGTGCCAAAGGCTTTACTGAGCGCCAAATAGATCAAGTCCGCAGAATTACCCTTGTCAAGAAAATTATTTATCTTGTCTCAAAAAAGGGATCAAGTTAGGCACAATCTGCTAGAACTGCCTTTTACCTCATTTTTATCATGTAAATCAGTGCAAACCACACACCACTCCGTAAACTCAGGTGACCCTTGTAGTGCAAGCAAAATCAAAGTCACATTAATGGTTGATGATCAGGGTCACACTAAAGCCAGCAACTAAGCATAGCTACAACGATGAGACACAACTTGTGCAGTTTTCTTAATACATCTAGAGAATATGGTGTCATTCATGTTTCATAAGGGTTTCAGACAATGTCCGACAAAGATGACAGTGGTTCACAATTTTCCAAATTAATAATTTCAAACATCATTGGATGTAATATCTGACTGTTTGTGAGAAAAACAAATAGAAGCAGAAAAGTGTGTTCAGATGGAGCCTCGTTTACATAAAGCTGGTCTAGTCAAGACTGAATTCAAGTTCTAAACCAAATATTTGGTAACATACTAATTTGATTTTTGTAACACTTTCATTTCACATAATGGGAAACACTTCCAAAGCAATTAATTAATCTTTTGAAGACATTTGTAAGCTTTATATCATTATTTCCTAATTGTGAAATGCATGCAGTAGCAATAGCGGATCTAACCATGAGGTAAGTAGAAACGAAGGGTTTTTTTCCTTAACATGATACAGCAGAAATATAGACATCACCTTCCTCCCCCTACACCTGTTAATGCCCGGCAGAAGTATGAATTGAGTGTGTGCTCACTCTAACAGAAGTTCTTCCCTTTTAAGAGCAGATTTTCCATGGCTCGTTTTCAGTATTATGACTTCCCATATTCTTTTACCTTTCTTGTTTTTAGCTTCCACCTCTTTCTGTGCTGGGAAGAGACCCCACCTCAGCCTGGGCAGAACACTTTGTGCACAATGGGTGAGAGGAAATTGCATGAAGGGAGACTCCAGTGGCTTGATAGGGAAATTGGGCTGTAGAGCTGGAAGGGTAGAAATCTGTGGCAGCCTGTGGGGCCTCTTGCCCACACAGAATTGCTTTCCTCAACCAGGCTATGCTGCCAAAATACAACCAGCATAGGGATTAGCTCTGCATGGAGCCCAACAGGTACATGATGGGATCCGGCATTTTCTTTCTTTCTTTGTTTATGTGTGGGTTGTTGTGGTTTTTTCTCCTATACTTTTTATTTGCCGTGGCAGTTTTGCACTACTTGTTTCTTGAACTACAGAAATTCTGCCAATGGGACCATTTTCTCATAATGAGACCCATATCCCCGAAGAGGCCATAGCTCCTGTCCAGAATCAGTGCTCAGGGTCAAAAGAAGAGACAAGAGTGAAGAGGAGGATTATGCAGTCTTATTTGAGAAAAGGTTTTCAACAGCAACTAGAAGCATTTGCAGTTACGGTGAGGTAAAATTTTGCAATCAAAGTAGTTAGAAAGTGAAAATCACTTTGGTAGATATACCTGTCAAGGGGTTGGATTTCCATATTTTTTCAGGGAACCTGGTCCAGAATGTCTTCAGTGCTTCAAAATATTTTAAGTTAGGTGGGGAAAATAAAAATACTTTGTTATTTAACCTGAATACAAAATTAAGTTTGTGAAATACTAGCAATTTATCTTTCAGGCAACTATTCAGAGTTACTAAAAGCTATAATAAGGTAAATATCAACCCCCTAGACTGCACAGAACATTGAAGCATACAAAATAAGAAAAACAAGTTTAATGAGGTAGGAAGGCTCCCAGTGCCAATGCAGAAATGAAACAAGTAGATCAGCATTTGAGTCTCAAATCATCTCCTGTTGCAAAGTGAGTAAGCACAGGCTGCTTAGAAAATAAATGATGCACTCAAAACTGGTAGAGGAATGCTCTTCCCAGGCAAAACACTTCTTTTTAGCATGTAATCCCATCAAGGCACTTCTCTGCTACAAACACTGTAAAAGGTACAGATCCGATGTGTCATTAAGCAGTTGCAGCACGCTTAAACATTTCTGGTTACTGCAGACTGAGAGCTATTTAATACCACAGAATAAAAAAATACAGAGTTGGAAAAATAGAATGTCACTGTAGCAAAAGACAGATCAGTAACTCTGTTATGACTCAGTAGCTCACAATAAATTATTTAAACAACTTGAGCTCAAGAATGACCTTTCAGCCATTGCAAGGCAGGAAAAATATTTTCCTTTCTTAACCTCCACAATTCAAATCCCACTTCTTCCATCAAAATCAGAGGACCAAGATGGGGGAACTTGGTCATTAATCTCAGACTGTGAAGTCCTGAAGTGCCATCAATCAGGTGTAGATGGTGACATGGCAGTGGAAGGATTGGGAGAGGGTCTGCTGGACAGAAACCAGAGGCATATCATGCTGCTTGGCATAAATTTCCAAGCATTTATGACAGAATTCAGGTCTTGAAGCACATATTTTAATTGATTCTGAGTTTTAAACGTTAGGTAAATATAATTCCAGTGCACCGTATGGACATCCAAAGAACATTGGAAATGTGTAGGTCAAGCTCCATTACCTCAGAGTATCTAGACAGCTGCATCCCTTTCAAATCTGACCTACTGTACATGCTTTTAAGAACAGGTCATGCACTTGTAAGATGTGCCAAACTGTGGTTTAGGAGACTCCTCACCTCCTCTGCCAGGTGCTGGTGGTGAGGTGCTGGCACGGGGGAGCTGCAGGAGCCTCTGTGGGGAGTGAGGCAGGGGCTGCCCCAGCTGGGTGCAGCCAATTCCAGCCGACTCCGAGGTTGCCCACCTCAGTGTTTGGATGAGCCCTACAGCCATGCTGCAGGTGCTTTGGAGAAGGCGTGTTTCAGGAAGGGCCAAACACTTAAAACTTTTTAAAACTGTGAAAAACAGCAAAATGAACAGCACGGATGTAGTAGCAAGACAAGGGGAAGGTGCTCCAGGCACCAGAGCATGGTTCCCCTGCAGCCCTTGGGGAGGGTCACTCAGTGACAGGTGGCCATGCCCTGCAGGACCTGCAGCCACGGAGACCCCAGGCTGGAGCAGGGAACAGTGCAAGGGGAATGGTGCAGCAGAGCAGAGGAGAGCTGCCATAGACTGAGCACAATCCCTGTCCTGACCCTTTGTGCTGCCCGGGACTGGAGGAAAGGAAAAGGAGCTGGGAATGAAGGAGTGAAGTTAAGCCTGGGAAAAAAAGGTGAGGGATGGGGGCAAGGTGTTCTAATTTTTGCCCTTCATTTCTCACCATCCAACACTGTTATTAATTGACAATAAATTAAATTAATTCTTGTCAAGTCTGTATTGCCCATGAGGGTAGTCAGTGAATGATCTCTCTGTCCTGACCTGCAAAACTTCCATTTTATTTTCTCCTCCCTTCCTGTTTAGGAGGGGATTTAGCAGAGAGCTGCTGTATGGGTGTCTGGCAGTTATCCAAGGTTAACCCACCATGTCTCTGTAGGTGAATTTGCAATGCTGCTGGGGGGTCTATGTGGACAGCCACTGTGGTGTGTGTACTATATGGGGAAAAGCCAACACATCTTGTAGCTTATTTGATGCTGTTTAGAAAAATACCTTGGAAGAATGAAATTCAGTAGTTTTGAGGGACCAAAAGTTAAATTTGGAATAGTGTCACACAAATATCCATTCATTTATCCCTAGTATCTCCACATCTGAGTTCTGTTTAAGCCAACAAGATTTTTATTTTTAAGAGGTTTAAGAAAATTAAATGGTGTTTCTGCTATACTGAGTTTAAAAGCTGTTGGGGTTTCCTTGTTGTTGTTTTTTGTTTGTTTGTTTAGGTTTTTTTCCCCAGAGATAACTTCCCCACTAGTGGAAATTGATTGAGTCCAATTGTCCTATAGAGAACACACTGAGGAATTTCTTCAGTGAAGTATCAAATGAGCTGGAGATACTTCTGTATGTTGCAACAGAGACAAATCAGCACTTAGACAAATCACGCAGCTCCACCTTTAGGATGCAGGTAATACCTTTGATCATTGACCTGGAAATTTTTCTAAAACCATGTTTACTACTCCTTATTATAAATAATTCACTTTACATTATTTTTGCTAGAAACAATGAAAAAAACTATAGGAGTGTTTTGAAAGTGTAGTGATTTGCACAAAAATTGTGAGGAGAAAAAGGCTTTAGAGGAATCAGTCTGGAAGTCGTACCAAAGTAAGTATGCACATAGCAAATCTGTGGTTATATGACTGCAACTTCAGCCAGGATTTCAGCACATCAGCAAAGAGTGCTGTGATAACATCAGATTAGTTATCAAAACGTGGAAACTCTTCACATTAGTACCTAGAACATGGTATATGAAACTAAGTAAAAATGATAAAAAATGCAATTCATTTCTAGGATCTTAATGTTGGTGTGCACAGGTCTTAAAGGGTATATAATTTTCATAACAATAGATAATACTAGCTATCTAAGAGTCATATACCTCTTCCATTTCCATGATATCGTAATTGCACGGTAATGCTAACTGGGAATGGTTATGCTGGATGCTGAAGGGAACTGAAACTTTAGCAAATGCTGCCAGTATCTGAAAATGATAGTGAGAAGAGGAAAAAACATGGAAAAGTACAAACCTACCTTAGTCTGTGTATCCACGAGTTAAGTAAAAGGTGATGGGAATGATGACACCAAGCTGAGTGGTTCAGTTCGCACACCTGAAGGATGGGATGCCATCCAGAGGGACCTGGACAGGCTGGAGAAGTGGGCCAACAGGAATTTCATGAGGTTTAACAAGACCAAGTGCAAGGTGTTGCACCTGGGTGAGGTCAACCCTGGATCAATAAAGGCTGAGGGCTAATCAGATTGAGAGCAGCCCCGGTGAGAAAGACTTGGAGGTGCTGGGGGATGAGAGGCTGGACGTGGAGCCAGCAGTGTGTGCTCACAGCCCAGAAAGACAACTATATCCTGGGCTGTATCCAAAGCATCGTGGCCAGCAGGGTGAGGGAGCAGATTCTGCCTCTCTACTCCACTCTGGTGAGACCCCACCTGGAACACTGCATCCAGCTCTGGGGTCCTCAGCACAGGAAGGACATTGAGCTGTTGGAGTGAGTCCAGAGGAGGGTAACCAAGCTCATTAGAGGGACGGAGCATCTCTCCTGTAAGGAAGGGCAAAGGGAATTGGGATTTTTCAGCCTGGAGAAGAGAAGGCTTCAGGGTGACCTAATTTCATCCTTCCAGCACCTGAAGGGAGCCTACAAGAAAGATTGAGAGAGGCTATTTACAAGGGCATGTAGTGACAAGACAAGCTTCAAACTGAAAGAGAGTAGGTCTAGATTAGATATTAGAAAGAAATTCCTCACATTTGAGGGTGCTGAGGCACTAGAACAGGTTGCCCAGAGAAGCTGTGGGTGCCCTGGAAGTGTTCAAGGCCAAGTTGGATGGGGCTTGGAGCCACCTGGTTTAGCAAAAGGTGTCCCTGCCCATGGCAGGAAGGTTTGAACTGAATGTTCTTTAAGGTCCCATCCCACCCAAGCTATTCTGTGATTCTATGATTCCATAAAAGTTGCTTGTATGTACTTTCAAAGGCAAACTCTGGCAAAACAGAGGAAATATTAATTGGCTGCTAATGTTCATTGCTTGCACATTCCAATCTTCAATGCTCTTGTGCAGTATCCTTTTCATCTGAGTGAGGCTGTTGCTGATCGCTGGGAAGCTGGAGCCTGAGAGAAGTTTGTTTCTCCTAAAATGAGTGCCGCTAAATACATGAGACAAATTCATACAGCTTCAAGAACTATTAACGGAGCACATTTGGCACTGCTCCTTAGCTTCTCCAAAAGCAGCCGTTCAAGGAAGGGAAATGTGCCACCTGGCCACCTTGAATTCCTGTTTTCTTTCTCTCAGACTGCAACGGTTTACAGAACAAGGAGGCAGAAATCCCACTCTGGAGATGCCTCCTTCTTACCCCTCAGAGATTTTTTCTGCAGGTTTCTCTGTTTTGCCTGCCCCTGCTGAGAGCATACAAGTGAGTATACAGTCGACTGGAGCCTGTATGGTGTGCTGTCACTGTACACCAGCTGCCTGTTATTCAAGAAATGTTGTAAAACATCTCAGGGAGTCTATGACTAACACAGTTTCAGTAATGATCCAGAAACAGGCACTAGAGCAGGAGTTAATTAGCAGCCACCCAGCAGCACCAAAGTGAAATGGGAAGAGTCTGTGTTTAAAACCCCACGCCTTCTCCAATCCACATAATTCACGTTCATCACTCACTGTACAAAAGCAGGCACTTAACTCTTTGATTCTCTAAGTGCAAAACCAAAGCAAGGCAAATCTTTTCATATGCTTTGTAGGACCAGCTGCTGTACTGTCCTTTTACAGCTAATTAGAACCACATGATTTTCCAATTCACTTGGTACAGAAAAGTGTGTATTTTGGTGCCATATCACTTCAAAAGAGCACGTCATGCTGCAGATTAGAGAACAATAAGTTGAGATCCTGTTGAGATCTGAAAAAAGAATGAACAATAATGGTTGGCCTTCATCCTCAGGAGTCTTTACAAATTCTCACAGAAGTCCCCTGAGGTATAGTTAGATGCCATTTCTGCAGCAAAATCCCTGCAGTTGAGCAGTGTAGGAAAAGGATTTGGCAGCTTCCCTAAGATATGTATATTCAAGTGGAAATTATTCAGAGGGAAATGTTGGTCTGTATGGCTGAAGTTACTTCCAAGGGGCCCAGCAAAATCCTTGTTCCAGGGCTGGGGCTGCAAGGAGAAACTGTGATCTCTTGAAAGGAAAGATGGAAAGAGGAACAGGGAGATAATTTTTTTTTTCGTGAGTTCATGGGTTAATAAATTAGTGTTTGCGATGTGTTTTGAGGGTTCTGAATAAAAAAGGCAAACTATAAGTGCTGAAGTCCCACTCTTCTGAGTTTGCAGTATAATTAAATTTTCTGAAAATTATGCCGTCAAAAGATTCTTGAATCAAATTGTTGGGGGATTTTTTAAAAAGTTTCAGTTTGTGGCTAATTATCTGCTTCAGAGTTGGTAATGGATTTTTCATACATTTTCTATGTTCATACTCATGTGCAAAAGTCATGCCTATAAAATAATATGTTTTTCTGGGGCATTCCAGCAGATATTTTAATCAGTTTGGAAAGTCGATCAAGAAACTAACAGATTTGAAAAGCACTTTGCTCTAATGCAGACCAAGATTCAGGCAGAGTGTGTACCACAGTTTATATTTTAAAAAGCACAAATGAAGGTGGAATTTTCTCCTTATTGCTCCTTTTTTTTTTTCAGTTTGCTATTCTTGTGATTTGACTGATCCTAACTTCCACTTTCCCACACATTTCATTTTTATTCATGGCGACTTGTTCTCAAAGTTTTGTGCAGAACTTTTTCTAGAGATTATTTTTAATAAGGGTAACACATCTGACAGAGAAGATTGGCAATTTCCTTTTTTTTTAATCCTGAGAATTTTAAAAAGAGCAAATGGTTATACCAGCACAGACATGGATTTATTACACGCTAGTGTTAAACATGAATCACACTAGCAAATGTAGGATTCTATTGTGTATATTTTGTAAATATTTGGTTTCATTGTTTGTGAAGCCAAGGCCTAAAATGTACATATTTATACTGATAAGCATGCATATGATCATGGAGATCATGGTCAGTTACAAGGGAGGAAAGGAACTACTCCAAGTTTACATATTAGTAGACAGGGACTCCTAGATATGGATTGTTAATATACAAAGACAAAACATGGAGTTATCGGATTAATTGCTCTGATTAACTTCTTTATTGTGTTCAAAATTCTTATAAAAAGGAAATATAGACCTTTCCAGAAGCCTTTTAGGAAGCTCTCAGGAAGGCAAATCCTGGATCCTGAGGCAGTAGCAGGAGTAATGAAATTTTACAGTCTGTAGAAATGTTTTTTTTCAGGGACTCTATACGTTTTAGCCTTTAGTTGTGCAATCGTAATATTATGGCCTTAATTGTAAATGTAAACATAATGATTTAGTGTAATACGCTCTGTTATCTTTTGGCACAGCAAGAATATCGAGTATTCACTTGACTGAAGAATGACTGGAAAACCTCCGACTTTGAAGCACATCTAAAGAACTTCTGTCAGTACAACTTATACCACACAAACACACACAAATAAATACAATTTGAGAGCAGTAGATTAATGCTGTAGTTTACACACTGTGTAGTTCCACAGGCCTGTGAAAGTAG
Organism: Ptilonorhynchus violaceus; assembly: GCA_013397565.1. Taxonomy (NCBI): domain Eukaryota; kingdom Metazoa; phylum Chordata; class Aves; order Passeriformes; family Ptilonorhynchidae; genus Ptilonorhynchus; species Ptilonorhynchus violaceus. Next base: position 985,642 of record VZRJ01005113.1, on the reverse strand, counting down.
TTCTGAAGAACCATAAGCCTGCCAGAGATCAAGGTGTAAATACCGCAGGAAATATAAAGGAAGCAAGTACAAAACGATGAGCCTATGAAAGGCAGCATTTTTATATCAACTCTCTTAATGTAGAGTTTCCTGAGCAGATGTTCAGAGCAGGCTGCACTTGTGGCATTTGTTCCTGCTATGCTTCTGGTACTACCCTTTTATTTAGTGTTCATTCATTTAGTCAGTCTATAGGTGTTAAATGTTTATGTAAAAATAGTATAAAATATCCCTCAGTGAGAATATAAAACCAGCAAAAGCTTAGGACATGTGAGAAATCATAATAAGCAGCATTTGACTTCATTTTTGTTATGGTAACAGGATAGGGAACATGATAGGGAACCGTCAAACCAGAAATGTTTCAGAAGCAAGAAATAAACCAGGATAGAAACCACACAGGGATCTTTGTTTGGTTTAGGGATCTTATCTTTATATACATATGGCTATTTTTTTATATTAGAGATCTATCTACTCTAAAAAGATTAATTTTATCTTAATAGCAACTAAATGTGTATTCCAACGTGGCATCTCTCAGATCTTGAAGCTATGTTCAAACTGAGATTTTTCATCTGTGGTTGCCCTGAAACCTTTAAGAGGCTAATTTAGCCTCTAAATTAGGTAACCTCTAAGTTAGGTAAAGGTTTTACTCCTTCACAGATTAGTAGCATTTTTTAATACTTTTTTTGAGAATTTTTCTAATTTTAAACATAAAAGTTTGTTACATGTATTTTTCTTCTCATCTATGGTTTGCATACTCATAAATTGAGTGAATTGCCTATATTGTCTTTTCTTGTCTCGTTATGCTGTTCTAGTGCTGATGTTCAGCACTACCCATCACATTATAAAAGCAGATATTTCTTTGACTTTATTGGGAAAATATTCTTGAGTTTTGCTCCTGTCTTGTATCCCAGATCTCAGTAAAAGCCATTTTACATGAGCTAAGCATTTTAAAATTACCCAAAGAGTGTCTAATATGGGACAAAGGGTATTCTTTACTTTTTTTTCAGAAATGCTGCTTTACTATTTCTTGATGAAACTAAAGAGAAGTATCAGTAGTGATAGACTGAGTCTTAGGATTAAGCTCTGCTCTCAAAGAAGAAATAAAAGCTCAGATAGGCCATCAGTAATGCTTGCCCTCAATTTCTTAATTTTATAGTATACCAAAAATGGATGGATAGATAGAAAGAGATATAAAAAAAAACCCAACCAAAACAAACCTCAAAACCCCCTTGAGTCTGGCCTTGAATAATGCTATAATTTTTCTTATCGGTATACACCAAGGAATTGATACAAGCACAAGAGTTGGTGAGGCCAGGAATTCACACGTTATCACTCGGTCCTGTTGGTGCTGAGCATGGGTCAGAGACATAGTTCTGGAGCACATTTATTGGTTAGGAAGCAGTCAAAGAAGTTCAGAGATGATTTAAGAGAGTTATAATATCTAACAAAATATAAATGATGGAATTCAATAGCATTGCCAGCTCACACTTATTTTCTTTCTTTAAACTTCAAATAGATTGCAATGTTTCCTAAGTTCTGAACTTCATGGAGCCTGCTTTTTAAATAGAGCTGTAGTTCAATTCCTTACAACATTTCAATGGTTTTTTTTAATAAAAGCCACAACTGCCAACACTATAGAATTATTCATACTGAAAGGGTGAAATTATATCTTTTAAGATGATTAGAAGCATTAAAAGGTTTTACAAACATGAGTTTACAAACTGTACACCAAATGTTGCTGTTGGATTTGCAGGGATTCCAGGCTGATTTCCATTATGTTAACAGAGCAGCTCCACAAAGAATAGAAAGACAGAAAGATAAATCCTGTCCTGAACTTCTTAGAGCATTTCTTAAGCATTTCTTCAAAAATCTCATTCCTTATCAGCTATGGAATATTAATTTATAGAATTTTAGAACATGCAATCGAAACCAGTCAAGACTATATTGTGATACAGATACTGTTTGCAATGCACCACTTAACAAAATTCTCATATTCAATATGAGGCAATAATTTGCGTTGATTTTAACATTTCTTCATGGCAGCATTTGAGATTCTTGGACAGCCATTACCTACATACCTGAAACAAGTTAACAAGCATCATGAATGACTACTTTTCAAAACTCAGTATCATCTATTTCAGAACCAGACTCATGCTGAAAAATTATTCTGTGTTCAAAAAAATTGAGCATACAATTGCATATACGTAAGTCCATTTTATCTTCTAAATAATATCTTTGCCTAAAAAGTCTACTATTTCTATTATCTAAATAATGACTTAAGTCAGAAAAAGCTGAACTAAAAGGGTAGTCGTCTTTATAACAAATATTTTCTTAAAGAACACAATTCATTTTTTTTGCAGCAATCAAAGCTAACCTTTGATGGAAAAAAAAAGAAAAAATATTTAAAAAGCTATCAGCACAGACCTGTGCTATTTCTAATAAATGTAATTGCTCTAGATTAGGTAATTTACATAGATTACATAGAGCTGTTAAAGATTTGTTCTATTCTCCAGTGATTTAATCATTCTTCAGTGCTTTCTGCTTTCTTAGGTTCATGTATTCCCCAAAGTAAGTGCAAAATATTAAATTAGAAAAGCAACAATTCATGTCCATTTGCCTAAACATGACTACACAAGACAGACAGGAAACAAGCTCGCAGTCACCTAGGAATGTTTTCTGCATGAGTAAGATGTAAATGGCCCAGCTCTGGCCATGACATAAGAGTTTATTTAGGCTGGATTCACCAGAAGCAATAACCAGCACAATAAGATAACAAGCAGATTATTTTAAAGGTGTTATAAGTTACTGTTCAGGCTTTATTTATGTACCAAGGGTGTAAAGGCAGAATGAAAGCAGAGAACACTCCGTCTCTGGTCTTTCTCAAGAGTTCACTTCAGTCTCAGTGAAGCCAGGAAAATATTAGGGGAACCTCAATTTTGGCTCAGTCAAAGCCAATCTGGCTGAAAACTACAGACATCTTCAGAAGCAATGTGTGAACAGTTAGCACTGAAAATCAGTCCTGCATTAGTAAAACAAAACCAACTCATTGCCATGTGAATCTCCAGAAGCTGGAAAGTAAAAAACCCAAGGAATTAGCTTTGAAGCAGAAACAAATGTGTGATGAAACTGAGAAGTTAGTCACATTTCGTTGGCTTCATAAGGAAATGAGGGGGTAAGGAAGGCATTTCATAGAACTCTTTGGAGAACCCATGAACTTTGTGTTCTGTTCACCAGCTTTCAGCATTTCATCCTTACTATCCTATGACTATGACATCGTAGCCAGTTTTATGTTCTTTATGGTAAAGGACTCCATCTCAGGCTCTGGTGATCTGCTATGTCCTGCATGCATTTTGTTCCAAGCTGTGTCAATTAACTCTCTGGATACTGTGGAGTGTTCATCACATCCCTATTGGATGTGTGTCATTATATGCACTACAATTTGAACAAATCCAGAAGAGATAATATCTTGTCAGCTGAGTGGACAGTCTTGTCACTCCCTGCCGATTTATGCAAGAGACAGTAGGAGCTACATGAGAAAGCAGTGAACAATCATTGGGACTAATAAAAAGCAAAGTGATTAAAATAAATGAATATCATTGAAGGAATCGTGTTGAGTTGTTGCTAAGAGAAAACTGTTTTACAGCTGTGTATTCTTAGGTTTGTCATGGATGCATCCTAGGGTGGGCCATGCTGCTGATCAGAGACTGCAGGGAGGTGGAGGTACCCTCAGCAGGGAGCATGTCACGTGGTTCAAAACTGCTAGCTCTGTGTATCTCAGTCCACCTGGTCTGCTGAAAGCCACATCCTTTTGGGCACTGAAAACTCTTGTTTCATGATATATAGATGAGGAAGCACGTACTGACATTGGTTGGCCAAAGTTGCTCTGGTTTTCTAGTAAAACTTCAATTTAATGGGAAGATGTGTTTCTTTACAAACACTTTCTTTTTCAGAAAGTGCTTTCATTCCTTGAAAATCCTTGATGGGAAATGCAAAGGAAGAATTCTATTTGGAACTTTTAATTTTTTCTTTTAAGTTTTCAATATTTTTTACTTGACATGTTTGAAGGTTCAGTGTTTTTTTGTTTCCAATGAAAATAAACAAACAAAAAAAATCAGTGGAAAGCATCTTTTTAATAGGTGTTTTCTGCAAGAAAACACTACTAGACCATTATGCCAAACCTGACAGAGACACCAAGAGATGTCAGAGATGTCAAGATCATGTTGCAAGTCAAGTGCAAACTGGGAATAAAATTCCTACCTATCTGTCTCTTCCTTTAAATATGGGCTTTTCATTTCCTTATAGTATGAAATCTTTGTCTATGTGTCATTCTTTAACTTCAACTCGTGCTCTGAATCCATCAAATATACTCTGATCCCAGGTTTTTGTTAACTCACATAATTTATCTTCACCATTCATCAAAGTCTACGGTATGATTTTCATACTAAGTGTCTCCTCTGGCGACTACAATTTTGCTGAAAAAATTCTAGCAAATGCTGCCTTATAGTTTTTGCTGTATACTGTATTAAATCATATTAAAATCTTAGAATCATTTATTCTCTCATTATATTTAATATGTTCCTTAGAATCTGCATTCTGTGTTAGTGCTGCAATACACAAAAGCTTGCTTGTTTTACTGAGGATAGGGAAGTTATACTTGAAGATGTTATTTTATGAAGTCTGAGCATGACAAAATAAACTTCCTTGTATTACTGCTATTGTGGAAGAATGTAATTCTTTGTCAATATTGAGTGCATGTGAGTATTTGATGTCACAAACCCCTACATATGTCTGTTTATATAATGGACACTTGGAACCATTTATCATTAACGACTCTTCTTTTTTATTGATATGCTGTATTTTCTTAACAGAAGTCCTTATATTTTGTGTTAGAGCAATGAGTCCTGGGAGTTTAAACACTGAACGGTCCTCTGGCAGCAAGCAATTAGTATTTTGGCATTTGTGCACAGACTGTTGCCAATATCACTCACCTGATATTACTAAAGCAGCAACAACACAAGAAAGAAACAAAGAGGAAAAAGAAGGTTGGTATTGTTTGTTTTACTGGCATGAAAGCAAAGTGAGCTACGTGGAGAGAGGCCAAATGGTTACTCACCAGTACTACAGCAGGTGCCGTGAACGGCAGCACACTGGCAGCAGCACGCCAAAGCCAGTCCCTGCAGAAGGGCATGCATGCTGCCAGACCCAGTTGCAGAACAGAGGCCCAAGTCCAACCTGTCACACATATTAGGCAAAGATTAGAAACACTAATCACTCTTCTGAATGAAGAAAGAACAGGATTTTTTTTTTCCTAAGCAATGCTGGAAAAAAAAAAAGCACCTAGACATGGGGCAGAGGAGGAAAAAGGAAAAAGGGAGGCTCTCCTCCCAGCCCCTGGCTAATACACCTCACTAGGATGACACAAAAGCTTTCAAAAGTGATTAGCTTCACTTTAAAGCAAACAGAAAAGCAGAAATCTTCCTGGTGTAACAAAAACTTCATAAACAGGTTGTCATTGTAAGTCAAGGCATTGTTCGTTTGAAGAATATGTTCTTCTTTTGAAGAATACTTCTTCCAAAGGAAAATGCCGATAGTAGTTATACATCTTAAAGCTGGAAATATTTCTAAGATTTCAGCTTCTTTTTTGTTTTGTCCAGAGATCGACATAGGTCCATTTTTTTCTTTGAAGTGTAGGAATGTAAATCACTTATAGCCTGATGGTGAAGAATTGGGATACTGTTTAAAATTTTCCCTCCGATTTGGCTCAGAAAAAGCAAGGATTTAAATCCTGATCTTCCCAAAGAAGCAAGGTACCACTTTCTCTCTGTTACTTTTTTGTCATGTTTTTTTCCCCCGGTGCAGAATAGGACTCCTCTCACAAGTTCATATGCTTTTAAAGCTCCAGGTCTTCCAGATACACAGTACCCAAGAGGAACAGCAGTTATTGAATTTTCCCTTTAAAGCTCTGTGGTTTGCTAACAGTAGGTAAAAATTGAGTCAAAAGGATATCTATCAGGGACTGGATCAATAAATTGCTTTTCTTACTGAGGGTAACTTAATTCATGCTCAGAGAGTGTCTTTGCTCAGACAGAGTGTCTGTTGTACAGACATGGCTGAACAGATAATGTTCGCTGCAGATTGTGCTGGGGAGCACAGAACAGCTACCTACAGGTTTTCCTCTTCACAGATGCACACACAGACACACATGCTCACAAGCACATCACATGGATACAGAACATATTTGAAGTTACAGTGTGACAGTGCCACATTTTTATTTTAGCAACACTGCACTTAGAAGGGCATATAGGGAAATTGTCCCAGTCTTAGGGACTTCTCTGAAGTACAGGAGCCAGGACAGTGGCATGGGGAAAGCCAGACCACCATCTAGGATTGATGCACCACCCAATCTGACCATTTGATCACAAGACAAAAAAAATATTAATTTCAACCTGTCACTATTTGATATCCGTCCAAATGTAGTAGAGACTCTAAAAATTGCTAAGTTGGTGCTACATTAAGAAGCTAGCTCCTTACTTCTTCTGTACCATGACTTTTTTTTTCTGAGGAAAAAAAGAATAGTAAGTAAGAAGCAGGATTTTCTGGTCTGGAATTGTAAAGGAATCTATCAGCCCAGGCTGACCACTTTTTTTCAGGCAGGCACCTATCAATTCCTTATAAGCAAATTTAGCTATCCAAGGCATTGTAATGAAAGCCTTGAAGTCACTTCTCTTTTGAATATGAGCTGTATATCTCATGATGAACATCTCTTTTTTGCATCTTTAGTGATTCAAATCTCACTTGCCTGATCTATTTATCTCTTGTAAGGAGTTTTTGTTAATCCTATTTTGATTAGCAGTTTTTGACGTACAAATATATATTTGGCATTTCTAAGGAAGTTTTATTTAAATTATCCTGAATTATCTGAGAAGTAACAATTTTCTAAAAAAAAAAGAAATTCTACAATTTCATTAGTGAATAATCTCTAGATTGCATTATATTTTAAGATCCTATTTTAAAATGACCCACCCAGAAAACCAGTGCTTGTCCAATATTTTGTATATGTTTGAAAGACATAGAAAGAATATAAAAACTCGAATTTTATTCCTCTTCTTCTAAATAAGTTTTAGGAATCTTTTGAAAAAATATATTTAAAAATGATCAGGTGGTAGCTTTAAGTAGTTACATGATGTACGTAATATCTGATGCCTGTAAAGAAATAGCAGCAGTGAGAAGGGTAAAGAAACAAATCCAGAAAGTCACAGCTAAGGTGATGGCACAAGTCCAATGTCAAAGATATGATGAGTGAAATCTAATTTTTCTGATGAGTCAGGAAGAGGCACGCACAACATCTAGACAGTGTTTTAGACTGGGAATAGCTTATCTGGATTTTTGTTTTTGAAGCGTCTTCTTTCCAGGTATCTCTATGTTTGTCTCAAAGCCGTCTGTGAGGTGGTTCAACAGGTTTTATGCTTATTTTACACTGCAAGAACAGACAGAGATATTGAGCAATTTCCTATGAACTCACAATGAGCATTACTGTAGGGATAAGTATTAGTTTTAGAGAATTTATTAGGGTCCAGAGAAGGGTCGCAAGGATGACCAAAGGACTGGAAAATCTGTCATTTGAGAAAAGTCTGAGAAAACTGTATTTTTTCAGTCTTGATAAAAGTCTTACCACTGCATTTCAGGGCTGGGGACAGCAAAGATGTGCATTCCACAGCACTGGACATTTCTAAGATTCAGCTAGACAGGATGCTGGGCCACCTTGTCTAGATCATGTTTTTGGTGAGAAAGTTTGGACTAGATGATCCTTGAGATCCCTTCCAACACCGTTATTCTATGCTTCTTATCATGCAGTTATTTTCTCCCTGAAAGCAATAACTTTCAGATGGTATTGTTTTGATAGTAGCCTTGACATTAACATAAGTAATGGAGTGAAATGCAACAGAAAGGAGGATACATCCTGGGGTTTGGGAATTTCACTACTGTATCTTAACTGCAAAGCCATCTTTTTTTTCACTGTATTTAAGGCAAAATATGTCTTCTGTGTTCTAATTCTTGCTAGAATCACATGCATTGTTATTTAGAAGTGTATTTAGCTATAACTGGAAGATCTTCTGTAGGTTAAAGATTATATGAACAAGAAAATGCTCAAGGCCCTGACCAAACCACAACAAACTAAATAGTACTGTACCTTGCTTCTTAACTCTGTTCAGTCTGGTTTTCCACAGTGCCTTAACAATCTAGTCTGCAATGAAATTGTCTATACAGATAGCATTTCAAATTAAATTTAATTAAAAAAGAAAAGTGAATGCACATGAAACCATCTCTCACCCACTACTGCACAAACAACATTTGCTTTCTTATACTTTTACCCATCAAAATGCTTTGAAAATATTTCAGACTTGTTTGTTCAAGATGCTGGAACTACATTAAGTAAATTTCTATCTGCATATTAGTCTTAAGACCATTATGATGCAATTAAAGTAGGCACAAATAATAAAGTAATCTCTATTGACATATACCAATGGGCTAGGTTATCTCTTTATGCATGATAAGATTCAGGAGAGAAATTTAGTCAAACTGCATTAATACCTCATACAAGAGGAAATTGTGGTAGTGAAAGCTATATAGACACGGGCGAAAAAGGGTGCAGGCTTTGCATTTATCCATAAAAGGCACTTCTGCCTCTATAAAATTAAAGGTAGTTGAGTATAGTTTAAGCATTTTTAACAAGTAATTTTTGTAACAATAAGCTAAAGAGGAAGTCTGTCATTCAATAAATCTCACAAACAATGACAGAACCAGAAGGCTGCCACTACACCAGCTCAAGCTCCAGGCTGCATTTTGGTAGAAGTGTATAGGTCTGTGACTGTCCCTGTCCAAGACTGCCTCTGGAACTGCAGTAGTTGAAGAGCATTGGGATGGAGCCATTAAGCAAAGACTGTTTATTTTTAACCAATGTTCTTGCTGATTAGACAGTAGATTATATCTGTCTGCTGGCAGGAATGCAGGTTCCTGTATATTTCATGCTTACTAATATTAATACTTCTTTAAAAAAATTATAAATCTCCAGACTTCTCATAGTCAAATTTAGTTTGATTTAACAAAACTTGAATTTTACCAGAAAAGGAAAACTCTTGGTGATACATTCATATATATCTTTCAGTAATGAGCTGAGGTGTACTATTTGCCAGAGAGGTTTTCCTTTGATGAAGACTTGCTAACTTTCCTAAATGTTAAACAGAAATTATGCAAGCTCTGGTTAGACCTATCAGCTTTCTAAAGGGACTATTAAAAGATAATTACACAAAAGAATGATGATCAGAGGAAGTAGTGCACGTCGTTCAAAGAAAATGTTTTCTGAAATATGCAATTATATATGTTGCTGGAAATATTCCCAAGTAAACTTCATTTTGTAGCTCATCCTCAAGAGATGTCATTAGCATAACCATACATTTGTACCAATTATCGAGGGAATTTATTTTCACAGCTGAGTAAATAAGGAGCACTTTCCTGGGAACAGTTGTAGGACTAAGTTCATATTTGTTATGTTATATTGATACAGTATTAGTCAAACAGCACTTAGAGTAAGAGCTGTAATTATAGCTATTTTCTAAACTCAAGTGATTTTTCTCTCTTTCAGATATCTTCAATGGAAGTAATTGAGCTGGTTAGTTAGATAGGCTTGTGACCACTAAGCGTACCGGCCTATCTACTATGGCTTTGGTGTGTTCTGCAGATCTGCTTCTGCTGCTCCGACATTACTGAGAATTTGCTTCAGTTGATTATTGTGTGAGTATTCCAGAGAGATGTAGCTCTGTCTCATGAAATGATTACCCTGGATTTAACTACACTGCGTTCATTAAGGTCAAAGGAAATGATGACTTATGTTTCTGGTAAGACTTAGGACAGGAACCTGTGTCCCTAATCCGGGAAATTTTCAGATGATCGCAAGAATTTTTTTCCAGTCTACCTGAGAATAAATCCCTTGATTTGTTAGGAATCAAGAAGAGATAACATTTCTGTATTGGAAAGAATTCTCCTGAACTTCGAGTTTTGTGTGTGTGTAGAGCGATGTCTGAGCATGTTGTTCCTCCAGTTATGCTTTCTGAATATAGGAAAATAATCTATTTGCCCTGACAGAGCATCCAGCTGCTTCCTCAATGTATACAATCTTAGTTAGCTGACACTGGGATGTAATTTAATTTTTATTGTATTGGATACAGTGGTTGTACTTTCCCTCTCATGAAAACCTCTAAAGTGTGATTGAGAGTGCCTATTTCTCAGCCAGGAATGCATCATGTCACTATATTGAAGTAGGAAACCTGTCACCCTGACAGTCTTAAAAACTGCTTTTTAAATTTTTTTTATCACTGTGCTATTCTGTGAAGGAAAAACAAAAACTCAAAGAAATCTGAATCAGAGGAAACTTTCTCCCAAAATATGAAAAAAAAAAGTGGGTTCATGTATGCTCATCCTTAGCATATATTTAAGTATACTTAAGTATATGCTTATTTTTATTTAAGTATAAATCACCTTTTCTCCACATTGTTAAGTGAATTTACCTTCCCTCGAAGTCTTTTTCATTTGATTTGCTCATCATAATTATATTAATAAATTTACAGAAAATCTGTCACATGTATTTTTCAAATGCATAATTTTTATAGGTAAAGTGTGTTGAAATTAGCAGTCAAGGTACCCTCTTAAATGATCTGATAGCACAACCGTATTCCACAAAATTACTTTGGAAGTGGCATTGTGGATTCCACTCATCAATTTCTCTCTGACATTTGGACATAAAATTCATGTTCCATTTACAAGGAGAAAGTAGTCTTCTTTCCATGCGTCGTGTTCAACAAGCCCCAAATGAATACTGAAATCGTACTGAGATCTCTCTGAATCCCTGCTCTCCAGCCTCACTTCTGCAGTGAGACCCGAGAAAGAAGGAAGGAGGAAGGACTGAAGTGGCAGCTGGGACACAGCCCAGACCCAGATATGCTTTCTGGCACTTTTAGTACACTGCCCTTCCAAAAGGACAACAAATCCCCACTCCTGCTAGGCGCCTGATATTTGACTGACTGCTTTTAGGCACTAGGTCTTTTGAACAGAAATCAAACAAATTTGCAGGTACACTTTCAGACTAAACCAATTTCAAATAATGGCTTTTCCTCCACTCAAGTCATCATTTTGGAGTGAGCACATAATGCATTTAGGACTGAAAAAGTGAGTCAAACCCACTGCAAAGTGGGGTCTGCTGTGAGCTCTGAATTTGCTGTTTGTGCAGGGATTAGGTTTCCTGATTAAGTTTGCAGGATACCTCTTTTTAAGGGTACAGGAAATTTAAATACAGCAGTGAAATAAACATCACAAATAAAATCAGGCACAGGAAGGCAATTGAAAGTATTTAAACATTTCAGGCTCACTGGTGAAGAAAGATTTGCAGAAAAATTATATAAATTTAGAAGTAAAGAAGACTAGTCAGGATTCAACCTTGACTGTGTGACATGGTATGCAGCCTGAGCTGTATATGTGCTGCATGGGAATGGTCCTTGGGGTAACCCAAAGGGTGGAAGAATGGTTCATGCAAATTCACATGATCCTGAGTAGGGAATTCATTCTTGCCAAACAAACTTTCAATTAAAACTAGAAAATTTTTTAGTAACAGTGTATCATATCAAGTTTAAACATCTTCAAATAGCTTGGTCATTTATGTTATTTTGTTTCACAAAGCCAACAAGCTGACAGTCTTCATTGTACAACTGAAAAATTGCCTTATTATGTTCGAATTGTATAATCCTTTTATGCATATATATCTTTTGAACTCCTTGTGCTTTTCAGTAACCCTAAACATGATCTGAAGAAAATATAAAATGTCCTTATCAGAAAAAATAGTAAATTAACACAAAAACCCGTAAATTGCTGTATGTTTCTAAGGACAAAGCAATTGCACAGGTTTATCAGAGAGAAATGCCTTTTGGCATATCTAAATAAAAAGTCAGACATCTAGGAGCCAAATAATTTGCATGCAAACTCCTATTGCACTGTTGAAGCCACAGAGGTCAACTCAATCCTTGGATGTTTGAGCTGAGAATTGCCAGGAAAGGATGGGGACATAACAGGCCTTTGTCATCACAGTGAGGCTCCTATGGAGCAGGGGCATGTCTGATTCTACACACAGTTTGGAAAGGGATGCTGAAAGATTAGAAAAGTTCAGGAAAGAGCTACAAACTTGATTTGAGCTCTAGAGAGAATTAAGAGACTCAGGGTAGTTAATTAGTCTAACATGTGATGTGATCATGGCCTTCAGAAGTACTTCAGTGGAGAGAAGACTTCCTATAATGACTTCTTTAATTTAGTAAAATAAGGATAATGAAATCCAATGCCTGGAAATTGAATTTAGACAAATTCAGAATAGAAATTATATGCAATTTAGTAACAAGGGTAAAAAACACTGTACTAATTTGCCTACAAAAATACAGGATTCTTCATCCTTTAAAGCTTACTATCCAAAAGGTACTTTGTCTAAAATATAAGCTGCAAAATAAATAAAAGTTATGATCCATATATATTTAAATTATAAGACAACTTCTCTAGCCCTTATTATTCAGACTAGATGATGTCCTGCAATTAAAATCACAAAAGCTGGGAAAAACTCTTTTAAACACATCTTGTCATTTGGGCTGTATTTGCCCTTGCATATGTGGGGGAACAGAAGGAGGGTGTATGCACTTGCCTGTCTTACTCTGACTTCATATATATCTGATGAATAAGAAGCACCCCATTGTGAAAAATACTGAGTTAGTCCTAATATTATTATTGTTGTTGTTGCTGCTCTGCCTTTATATGTTTTAAAAATAAAAACATTCAGATAGAAAGAGGTGTCTTGGGATGACTAGCCTACACCCACAGCCACAGATCTTGACAGGATCCCATATGGTGAACTGTTTTATTTTTATTTATTTTTGCAAAGTTGGGTGTATTGTACTAATTTATTTCAGGAATGTAAGTTTGGTGTTTAAATTTTAGTGGTAGGGATATTTTTTATTTTTTTTTTAATATGACAGCCTGTTAAACTGTGGAGAGGTGAACATGGGAGTTTCACCTGCTCTTGGTAAAAAGAATAAATGTCTGAAATCATCTGTAAAGGATATTGCTGGGGACTTGCTGTGTTTGTATGAGAGACTGAAAGCAGGCACAAGAGACAGAAGGAGTCAATCAAGCACTGTCGTCAATAGACAGGAGTCAGTGATGACCAACAAACTATCTAGAAATACCATTAAAATGGTAATCCTTTTAAGAACATATATTTCTGGACCTGAAATATGACATCCTTACATTCTGATTCTGAAACTTTCAGATTGTGTGAAATTCTGTTTTGCTGGAGATAGTCATAATTTTTTGGTTGGTTGCTTGGTTTTGGTTTTTTTCCTTCCTCTAGTTGTTGGATACTGTAGTGCCAACTTCCAGACATCCAGTCCCCAAAGTACATCATTGGCCTCCACAGAAGATATGAAACTCAGATCCAAAAAACTTTCTTCAGTTAAGTAAGACAATATCCAGAGCTTTACAAAAAGGGCATTAAACCCCCTGGCTCAGGGATTCATGGAGGCACTTCTGCCAACAGGTACCAAGTCTCAGCAGTGACTAATTCCCTGAGAGCTGCTGTCTCCATGGATGGAGCAATGACCCCAAACCTACAGTGACCTGGGAGAGGATTGCTGGAGAAAAAGTCATTATTGTGTCTTTTTTGTACCTGAACACAATGGCTAAAACATTTGCACAGGATGCTAGGGACTGAAGTTTGATTCACTTGTCATCCTCAGAGTGTCTAAGCAACAGATCCTATTTTTAAGAGGATTTCTACATGTTTTAAAGGCTTCATTTAATCAAGAGTGCACCTTCAAAGCAAATGCCCTAATCAGCTTTCACTGTGCTTTGGTTTGCAGTGTGGAACAGCCTGGGAGCACAGAAACTGGTGTCCTTCTGGGCAAAACTAGGACAAAAAACATCTTCAAGGAGCTTGTTGACTGTGCCATTGCCAGGCACTCAGTCCAGGTTACAGGTTTTGTAGTGGATCATGTCAGTCTCTCCTGCTGGGACTACAACACTGTGTAGAAAGCAATGAAAGATTCAGAAAGAAACAAAAGATTTGCGGTGGTAAGACCCAAAAGCATAAGGAGGAAAACGGCTGTGCAAGCCCAGCTGATAGGCTTGGCTGCACTGGTTGCAGATGAAGAGTGGTTCTAGGAGTCACTGCCAAGAATTTTTGCCTAGAAATTATTTGAAAATTCATACCTAGCTCCTGTGAACTTCTCCCAAGGAGAAGTGGACAGGATATGCACCCTAGATGTGAATTCATGGATCCATGTTCTCTCTTGAGCCATCCCTTCTAGCAAGGGCAGTGATTGTGTCCCACTCCTTGCTGACAAGGGCATTTAACTGATAACTGATCACAACTTCAGCAGTTTTTAGGTCTGATTCTGATCATCTTCATTTTCTGGACACATTTTGCATTTAAGAGCATCTTTTTTAGGTATCAGCTGTAATACTTTCAAATCCTGCTTTAGTGTGTAATTGCATAATGTATACAAAATGTTGGCTTATTCCTTTTGCAGTATTTTGGAAACATGGAAGATAAGGGCAAAGAGAGAAAGAGTCTTCCAACAGACCATTCTTTTTAAACATTTCTAAACATACCTCAATACTTTGATGATAAAATCCTGGTATTTCATAAAAGATGCCTTCTGTTATCCCAACACTGTGTTTAAACTCCATCCTTCATTTATTTATAGACCATCACGCTTTTGCCATCACACTCTCCTCAGCCAGCCTTAATCAAGGCATATACATTTAGGACATCTTTTGTTTCATTCCATGCTTTCATTTTTTTCCAGTTGGCCAATACCCTTCTTTATCGAGCAAGCACAGAGCTGACGACAAGCAAGAACAACAAACCCAGATCCCAAAAACTCTGGAAGGAAAGGAATGAAGGTGATTGCATGGGGGTTATGGAGAGATCCCTCCTGTGCCCCATCTTTCAGAATTCACTCTGAAACCTTGAGGTCTCCCATCCCAATCCCAGAACACAGACCTTGACATCTCAGGGTAAGGGGAAATCAGCACTCGCTGAGTAGGTCCTTAGTTCTTTCAAATCTTTATCTGCCTTCTAGGTAAGAGACCTGCTTATTTTCCTTCTAACCTTCACAGAAATTGAATTCTGTAAAGTATTTAAACTGAACCAAATGGGATTGGGTGGAAAAAAGAGCTGGCAGATGGCTTGCTTTCCACTTTTGCTTTATCATTTATTGAACATGGCCTATTCCAGGAGCTGTAGTAGATAGTGGAGAACTGGGGCAACTGTAGCATCTAAATGCGACCTGTGGGTTGACATGAGTAATCAGAAATCTGTGGTGCCAACTATGTACACACAAGCATCCACCTTCCCCTTCAGCTCTGAAAAGCCCCTGGCAGTTCTGTGCATCCTCAACTGAGAGTCCCTTGCTTGCTTCAGCTGCAAGTCAAACTCAGCCCCTTGACCTCAGAAACACTGGCTCAGCAAGGAAGACTTGAACCCAGGCTCTCCAGGCAGTACCACTTGAAGGTAAAGATTAGAAAGGAGCAAAACAAATTAAAATCTTGAGCTGCTTCTAATGCTGTTATATTCCCCACCAGGTCAACCAAAAGCTGCCACCTCTCCATTTCCAAGGGGCAATATGTAAAAATACCTCCTAAGGCCTTGTACTGAAAGAAAAGAAACCTCTACACTGCTCCAGCCCTCTTTTTAGGCAGTACCTGTCACTAGCAGTAGCACTTTACTTGCCTGCCTGAACCAGAAGACACAGCACAGGAATAATGTAAAATGCTATTAGTAGGCATGGTCCATTAGGCTCCCATTGTGACAGTGAAGGAATAAAAATGGCTGTAGATGAGTCCATCAAGTTAGACCAACAGTGCAATAGGAATAGGATTTTTTCTTTTTTTTAATCTATAAATATTCATTCTGGAGAAAGCATACTAGGTGATTATAATTGCAGATGCTCTTCTGGTCAATATTCAACTAAAGAAAGCAATCAGTTCTTCTAGCAGTAGCAAGAAAATAATAACATGAGGAATAATAAGTACATTTTTTAAAAAAATCCCTTTAAATTAACTCAGCTTTGAAACAACTTAGATATTTAAGAACAACATTTGAGTGTTACCAACAGATTTGAAAGCATACTAAAATGAAACAAATTCATATGACAACTTTCTTATCTTTCAATAGCAAAAATCATTTAACAATAAGACAGTGAATTTAGTAATGTGGGCAGACAGCATCAGAGTTCTTAACTTTAATTAAAATTATAGTGTCTTCAAACTCAGAATTTATCACTTCCATCAGTTCAGTCTGGCAGGTCATATAACGATGTTATTATTTTTGCCCTACATATGCAGCATCTTTGTCAAAATAATAGAATCTAAATTGAAATTAGAAATCTCATGTTGGATTGGATCAAATTAACCTGACAAAATCATTATGTAAGCATAATTTTTTTTCTCATTCTGCACACATACACTGTCTCCAAAGACAGAAAGCAGATATCATACAGACTCTAAATCCTCCACTTGAAAAGCAACTCTTCCCTCTCAAAATAACTCAGAAAATTCTATGCAGCCTTGACTACTGCTTATCAGGGGATCTATAGCAAATGTCGTCCCACCTACATTTATGTGTCTGCAGCCAGAACAGGAACCCACTCCATATTTCTCTTAGAAAAGAGATAGTGATCTTCTATACAGAAGAAAGACTCATCATGTTGCATGTTGAACAGCTTCCATTAGCCAGCAGAAACCACTGATGAGTGGAGTGTGACTGAAGTACTATTTTTTTTTAGTGTAGAGACAGCTTAAAAAGCCCTTCAAGACTTTGAAACCTAAATTTTTTTCCCCCTTAACCTGTCTATTTTCTCTTTGATGTCATCTGTACACAGAAAGATGTAGTCCTAATGCAGGGTTAACTGATAACAAAGGTATACAAGTAAAATACAAGCTGCCTGTATCATTTCATTACAACCAATACAACCATACCAATTTAAAATAAAAATATGTTGTAAAATTTTGTAAATCAAAAACTGTTGCATAATATGAAATCCTTGAATAGTTTGGAAGATTTATTCTAATCTATTCTGAGTTCTTTCTGCCCCCTAAATATTTTTTCTGTGGAAAATTAAATTGAGAATTCTCCATCTAGAAATGTTTGATCACAATGAACCTGTCTGTTCCCATACTAACATTTTTGGATATGTTTTCTTCTGTCAGCTACAGAGATGATTTCATACATTGCTGCAATTTTCACTGCAGCAGGGGAAGATCATCAGCTGTTAGGTAGAAACACCATCATCATCTCATTGCAGCTTCTGGAGACACAGTGGGTGCTTCGTTTTCTCACTGGAGAAATTTGAAGTGACAATGCTGTTGGTACAACCCATGCTCCAGAAAGGGATCAAAGCAAAAGAAACATTAAAGTTGGGAGGCATACTGCTCAATGGCACATGTTAGCATCCAGGTGTCTGGATGAGGAGCCAAGGAGACATGGCTAGCTTAGACACCTCCACCAACAGGTCTTTTCTAGTCCAAATCATTTTGACAGAGAAGATTTAAGGAGTGAAAGGCACACAGTCATATCACCTTTATTGTTAGGACTGAGTGGATGGGTTCATTAAGTGAAGCCAGTGTGTGGCATATCTGGAGGTGGTCATGTCATCAGGGCTGAGCTTCAGGCACAGCAGGACATAGGTCTTGGAAAGAGTTACTCTGTGCTCGATCCAGCGTAAGAAGAGAAAGCACTTGGAAAATTCCTCACTTACTCAGATGCACTTTTTAAAATAATGAGATCAAAGTTAAAATCCAGAGCTGGTGTGGGATCACCGTATTTCAAGCAAGACAGACTATATTTTCCACTTTCCAAAACACACTCTTAATAAAGAAGAAGTGTAGTGGGCTTATGTTCATTACTTATTCCTTGGCCCAGAAGGAACTATTAAGAGTTGAATTTCTGCTGAACTCACAGAGTTAAACTACTTTATGAAGTTTTTTTGAATGCCATAGGGAAATAATTATTTTTCTAAGGAGAATAATGAAAAGAAGAATAGCAAACAAAATGAATAATTCTTCATTTCCTCTATGAAAGCAGAACAAATTGGATAGCTAGTAGCTGTACCTGAGGACAAAGGCAAAGATTTAAACTTAACTTTGAGCTGTGTGTGATTTGCATGGTTTTGAACAAACAGCAGAAGAATTTAAGACAGAATGGATTCTAGAAAAGTGTTATTAGTAATGGACACTGGAAGGAGTTCTGCAGAGTGCTAGGGGCCAGAGTTCTGCTGTTCGATCAAGAAGTGATGTGTCTAGGTCCCTTTGTTTTAGAAGAAGAATGGTTTTCTGACTGATGAATTAGAACCAAAGTATCAATTTTTATTTTTAAATTGTTAGTAACTCAATTACTGAAAAGCTTATTATGCGTGTTCGCCAGGGTCAAACGAGTCGGTAGTGGTAGAGAAATGAGTGTCACAACAGTACAGAAAAAATTATGATCAAGTATGCCTCCCTCCAAAACTCCCTACAGGCTTTCCTCCTATGAGAAAATTCAGTTTATGATAGTTAGCAGCACTGTAGCTCACATAACCTTTCCATGTAAAGACTGCCCCAAAAGCTCACTCCTTCCTCCTACCGTTAAGTCATGAACACCAAACCCCAAATTCTTTCAGGTTAAGGTTGAAGAATATGTTGTGATGTTCATCCTTCCATGTGAGTGGGAAGATAATTTGAGACAGCAAAAAGGCAAAGGAGACAGGACAAACCATTTATCTGACTACTTGCTTTGATAAATTGTATAATTAATAATTTGGTAGGAGGAATGTAGTGGTTAGCCAGCCAAATTACTAATGCTTTGGAAGAAACTATACATCCAAAATGAAAAGTGCATTTCATCTTGGGGACAGTTCAAGACTGATTAATGCCACAAAGAAAGATTTTTTTCCTTGTGTTTTTAGCTGAAAATGTAGCTGTTTCAAGAAGCACCATTGTGGACAGTTTCTGGACAGCAACTATGCCCCACACAGGCACTTGCTCATTCCCCTCCAGTGGGATGAGGGAGAGAAGAGAAGGGTAAAAGTGAGATAACCTGTGGATTGAGATAAAGACAGTTTAATAGGTAAAGCAATAGCCATGCACGCAAGCAAAGCAAAACAAGGAATTTATCCACCACTTCCCACAAGCAGGCAGGTGCTCAGTACTCCCAGGGAATTAGGGCTCTGTCCCAAATCGCAGTTACCTGGGGGGACAAACATTGTCCCTCTAAATAAGTCCCCCTTACTTTCTCTTCCTCCATCTTTACATGCTGAGCATGATGTCATTTGGTCTGGAATATCCCTTGAGTCGGGTGGGGCCAGCTGTACTGGCTGTCTCCCCTCTCAACTTCTTGTGCTGTCCCAGCCGTCTCGCTGGTGGCGGGGGGGAGCTGAGAAGCAGAAAACGCCTTGATACTGTGCAAGCCCTGATCAGCAATACCTAAAATATCCCTGTGTTATCAACACTGTTTCCAGCACAAATTCAAAATATAGCCTTGTACCAGCTACTACGAGGAAAGTTAACTTGATTCCAGCCAAAACCAGCATCAGCACTTAAAATCATCATAGCCACTTTTGTCTGATTTCTATTATTGTTCCTGAATTATTGTCATCACCAATCATGTACAAAGTAAAGCTTTAATTAAAGAGAGTTCTTTGATTCTTCTTTAATTAAAGATCCTTCAGTGGATCTAAAACTGAACTGGAGGATGCAAATTGAAAATTTGAAGTCAAGTACAATCAAACACAGCCCTGTATAATAAATGAGCCTGGCTGGGGAATCACAAAAAGTCCTAGAGTACAATGCAGGAATGTGTTGGAGGAAGATCTCGCAGTCATAGCAAAGCTCAAAGTCGAGAATGTGCAAGCGTAAATTGCCAAAAAGACCAAGAGAAACTGATGCAATTGCAAGCTTATTTTCCTCCTATACTTCACTGTAAAAAACCCCAAGAGGTAATCAGTGAAAAATTTTGTTTTGATTTGTTTTTCCAGGCCAAATATGCCTGTACCTAGTGATTGGGGCAAAGAGTACAAACCAGAAAGATGGTAGGTACAAAACAATATCTTATTAAACTAATTTATATGTTTTCTTCATTGTAATCTTAATCAGGACATCAGAGGAACAGAAGAGAGAAAAATGTTTAAAGCAAGGCTGATGCAAGTGAAGAATCTGACTGAAGGACTGCAACACTTCTAAGGCCAACTAAGACAGTAAATATAATTTAGGAGGTTAAAGGAGCTGCTTGGTTCACCTTCCCTATGAACTTTATTGTTTGCATTTAGTCTAGAAAATGATGATCCTTTCTTACACCACAGCAAGCAGCAGCCACCAGGTTTTTCAGGTCACAGATAGTTCTGGGTGAAGTTCTCAGCAGTTCTTGCCAAAGTGAAAGGTGGTTTTGCATGTTGGGAAAAAAATCAGAAAATTCCTTGGTAGCCTCATGGTGTGGGCTGTCACGTAGGAAGGGGACACTTTTACACCACAGCATATTTTAATAACTGCATATGAAGGAAGCTCTTGAATACGACTAGATGTTTCAGGAGACTGATTAAATATAGTATGTAATTTTTTGCATGCAGCATCCAATTTAAGTCTAGATAAAGCTAGTCAGGAGTGCAAGAAAGCTCTTTGAAAGGTATCATGCATGGCCATGATTGATCAGTGGCAGTTTAAGGACAGGGAGTAAGCAGGGTTTAAGGACACAGGCTTCACAGAAGAAAGAGAAAGCAGAGGAATAACCAGTATTAGTCAGGTATATTACTCCTTTGCTTGGGAGTTTCAACATGAATACATTTCCATAGAAATAGCTATTTCACATTGTCAATAGCTAATTCTGCAGCAACTAATTCTGTTTGGACTTTGCAATGTTTTGCCTCAATGGGATGCAACAAAGATGAAAAAGATGGAGCTAGCTTATTAGAAAGCATGCCTGTGTAAATAAACAGTTTCCAGTGCCCCACATTAATTGAAACCCATGGTCACAGTCAGGACTTGCAAGATAAGCATGAAAAATTGCTTCTCCTTGCACCCCTGTGGGCGATCTGTGCAGTCCAAGGCTGAAACACACCAATTCAGCATAGCGGGGAGAATGTTTTGCCACCACCACCTATGTTGTTCCCTTTATAAGGATGGCAGGCTTTTAATTGCCCATCCTTAGGAAGCCTCTCAGTTCAAGATGCTCATTTATATTTTGACTACCCTCCTGGCAGAACCCTTGTAGCATGTTAGATGATGTTTAAATAATGTTGCTGGCAAACAGCTGGTATGCTTGACTTATTACTAAGGCATACAGATTTAACCCCCCAAAATCATGGTGTGGGTGATCTCACTTCATCACCTTTGCTGGAGAGGAGTCTGTGTCATACTCTGAGTGATACAGTGATGCACTGACACTATAAACTGGGGAAACAGAAGAGAAAATATTTTCCCTTTCCAATGACACAATGCATAAGATGTGAAATAAACACTACAGTTGATGAGGCACAGCAGGCAGTAGACTTGACACAACACACAGGGTTTCACTGGAATCATGTGTCTCATCTTCTCCAGACACTGACATAAATGACTTGAATGAGTGAATCTTTACTTTAAAAAGGGAAAAAAGATGCTGTTGGAATTTGGCAGGTGCTAGAACTTCAATGTTAACAGGCTGTTTGCAGAAAATGTGCATTTTTTCACTGCACATTTAAATTATCTTAAATACTTTGCAAGATTTCTTCTAACCTTATATGTCTGAAACCTCAATCTTGGATAGTTATGCTAACTTCCGTGAAATTAAGACAGTAGTCTTCATAAATATAAGCATATATCACTTTTTCATCCTTTAAAAAAACCCACATACATTGTTCTAAAACCATGATCATGATATCTACATTGCGTTTTCAAATAGCTGAAAATAAATGAAAACCCTATCACAAAATCCTATCAAAAAAAAATCCATTGTGTGCACTCCATCAGCTGTTCTTTGTTAGGGGATTTTTTGGTAGGAAAAGAAGTGCTTGGGGTTATTTTTGTAGCCTCAGCACCTGATTTAAATAGACAACTGGATGAAAATGGAAAGGCCCATGAGAGGAAAACAAAAGCTCCAGTTCTAGACCCTAGGTAAGGTTTTCCACTGTTGTGGACGTGTGCAGGTAGGTCATGGTGTCCCCACCACAAGTCCACTGCAGATCTCTAAAGGTGGTTAGAAAAAAATAGGGTTTCCTATTGGAAAAATAGGAAAATAATTATCCAAATTACATGAATCAAACAATTTACTACCTTGGATTTTGACTTGTTTGGAAAAATTCAAAATTGTTTCCAATCTTCTAAGTCACGTCTCTCATTTCATTGTTTTCCACTGTCAGAAACTGCAGTGACTAGCGTAGTGCTAGTGCTTGTGAATGCTGTTAGGATGTTCTACTTCAATTGAATTAACATGGCTAAAGAGAACTACTACCTTGTTGAAACATTTTATCTTATTTTTTCAGACCAAGCACATCCTTTTTATTCTCTTGTATAATCCAGTGTTCAGCTTTAATGGCAATGCGAACACAAATTACTTTTACATTTAAGAGAAAATGAGGCACCAGAACAGAAGAGAGTATTTTACTAATAAGTTATTATGATCTTTCACAAAGGACAGAAAATTTATGCCATATTTAATTTTTTTCAAGAAAATTAAACTTTGCTTTAGACAAAATCAGCATGATTAGTTTAAAAGATGTTTTGATGGAAAATTCACAGCCATCTCTGTGTGTGAGTAAACACCTACTAGCACTGCAAACACTTAGTCATTGTGACTGTATCATAGCTGTTGCCACAAATCACATCACAGCAAGGTGTCTTCTTTCAAAATTATTATTTCTAATTATATTATTTTGCTGCTCTTGTATTGCCTTACTTTTGAAAGCCTGGAAAAAATACATTCCTGCCGAATATAATGCTATTATTTAATCCTCTGCAATTATTCCCTCAATTAATCTTAATTGCGTAAAAGATATGAAGTGATAGAAAAGTGTGCTTGCGGGTGAGGAAGAACCACTGCACCACCCTTCCCCCATCCCATTCCCTGAGTGCTGTGCTTTAAATTCTCCACCAAAGCCAGGCAAACCAGGGCAGAAGGTTTGGAGCACCATTAGCCTTGCACTTAATGGAGACTTCCACAGCCATTTGCAGTGCACTCGGTGCCAATATGCTACATTTTGAATGTGTTGCGATCACACTACCCAGGACATTTTATTTCACTTCCTTTCCTTTATTTTTCACCCTCAGTGAGTATGCACATATGCATTTTATACATCCATGCACACATACACAGCAAGCGAGGCACACACACTCCTGCATCTCTCCAGCTCTCTTCCAATTGTGAAATTATAATTGTATTTGCAGGCAGTGGGTGGTCTGCAGGATAAACACAGAATATATCTGCATATAAAGTGCCTTTGAGTCATTGATCTGTATGAGTCATTTAATCGAGAGGTGCGCCAGCATGTGAGGAAATGTAGGCAACACCTCACAACAAACATATTTAATATATTTCTGTATTTATAAAGTTCCACTCTGTAAGGAAAATGACAACAGAATAGCCCTTAAATATAACCAGAAAATGATAGAGCTGTAAGCAATAAGTAGCATAAGTTTGCCCTGATTTCTTCTAAGAGAATTATAAAGCTACCTGGAGAAAGAACAGCAAGTGTTCTACCATGAGACTAATGAAAAGGCAGAGGATGCAATGAATTGCAAAAGGCTACAGCAAAGCCTTGCTAATTGTGGTAGCTGCGTGCACTTTCTGAATGAAGAAGTCTTGGAGGAGCAAAAGGCTAAATGGTTGTACAAATGAAAAAGCTAAGCTCTTCTTGGGGTGATACCTGCAGGTGGGTTTATGCCAAGATCAGGACACAGTCTGGACGAAGGTCAGCAGGAGTGATGGAGGGGAGAGGGTGCAGGCATGATCCCCTTCCCCAGACACTTTTATCCCCAGGGTGAAGGGGACAAGAGGCGGTGCAACTTGCTCATGGAGAAGGTGGGGGACCTGCACTGGGAGGAGAGAGCTGGGGACGAGGAGCTGAGGGCTGCTGAGGGTGAAAGACAGCAGAAATGAGAAGGAAAGTAAGAGGGGAAAAGAGAGGAGCAACATCACATTATACAGGCATTAACATCTCAAGAGAGGGCTTGGTTAGGTGCCAGGGAAAGCTGTAGGTGGCTTGATAGTGGGAAAATATGCACAAGACAAGGCACATAGGCTTTCCTTTGGCATAGCTAATGTCAGTCTCTGGGTACTGGTTTCCAGATTAAAGGGAAGGAGGATGTGTTTGGGACTATTGCTTTCAAACATTATCTTTTATTATCATGTATAAATAATATTTTGAATCTTTCAGAACATTTGATGGTAAGTCCCCTCTCCTTCTCATATCCAGTGAAAGAACTTAGAAAAAAGAAGTTGAGCTGATGCATTTGTATCCCCTCAGAGAATTATAATGGAAAGTGAATCTAAAATCTCACGTCCTTGTTTTTGTTCTAGTTTTTGGTTTTCATTTTTAAAAATGATTTTTGGAAAATTAAGAGATGTGACTCACTGTATGGGAGCTGCTGGGAGAAAGGAGGTTTGGATGCATCTTGTGATGCATGATGGACAACTTCAGCATAGATATTTGAGGAGCAAACATTTGAGTTCTAAATAACTAGAGAAAGCCCTGAACACCTTCAGAGAGGTCAGAATGCTTGGAGGAAGCGTATAGAGCTGACAGTTAATTGAATTATTGAAAAAATCAGGCTGTTGTACAACAGAAAGGAAATTTGAGCTGTTCCTGTCTTCTGCTCTAATAATTGCTCAAGTCCAAAGCATTGTTTGAAAGAACAAGATGTGAAAAATAAGCTAGAAAACAGCACAAAGAAATTGATACTGTCATTATGAAGATCAATTATAGATTCCTCTTCAGAATATTTGGCACACTTCTTATCATTCTATCTCAGAAAAGGATGTGACAGCAATAAAAGGTTCACAAACAGATAAGAAGTGTTATCAGAAAGGCTACTCTATGGAAGGAAATTGAAATATTGTCTCATTTAGAGAGAAAACGAGTAAGAGGAGACATCCTATAAAGATATGCTATAAAGTAAACGTAGAGGTGAGCAAATAATATAATGGGGGCAAATGTTCTATTGCTTTCCCCTGAGCAAGAAAACAACTAAGCAACTAAAGCAACTAAATCTAGTTAAACTAGAAAACAAAAAACCACTGCAAATAAATCTAAACATTGGTTCAGGTTTAGGACTTGGTATCAGCAGTTCAGCAAGATTTACATGTCAACTTTCTTTCACATAGTTTCTTTTAAACTCTTTAGAATTTTTTTCTAAAATCAGTTTCATACATTTCTAGTTTCAGCTCTTGTATCTCCTTTCTTTTTAAGATTCCTATTCTTTCATAAGTTCTCATTCTTTCTTGTACTCATTCTTCCAGCTCCCTCCATTGGTACATGAGACTGTTAATCCAAATAAAGGACAAGAGTTTATGAAACTCATGACATAGCAAAAATACTTCCTAACATGTTTTGATGTTGGATATATAATAAATCTTAAGATATTTATACTTATATGCTGCATAAATGTCACTATTTATTTTGAATTGATGAACGAAACAGTTGATGAACGAGGGTTTCTTACCCTCCTCCTCCCCTTCTCTTTTCTCTCCAGTGATTTTATTTTTAGAGGAGGCGTTCTTGTGGATGAATTCCAAGA
This sequence comes from Ptilonorhynchus violaceus, assembly GCA_013397565.1. NCBI lineage: Eukaryota > Metazoa > Chordata > Aves > Passeriformes > Ptilonorhynchidae > Ptilonorhynchus > Ptilonorhynchus violaceus. The sequence continues at coordinate 959,779 of VZRJ01005113.1, read as the reverse complement.
ATAAAGAGACACTTTGCCTTCTACTTCTACCGTGTTGTTAACTTTTCCTCACCATTTGAGTTGCAGACACAAATCTGAAAACACGGAGAGTAGATGTATAGAAATGTCACAAGCAGTTAAAATGTCAGTCTTCAATCTGTACACAGAGATCACTGGTAACAACTTTCAGTAAATGAACATATTCCAAAAATGCAACATTTTATATATCTATATCTATGTGTTTCGTCATCACCAGAATGTGTTCTGGCTCTTGGTTTATCTGTTACAATATTGTTTATAATCTCTTAAAAAAAAAATTTCTACATCATCATTGGTTTGATCACATGAACTGAACCACGTCATCTTTAGATCTCGGCGTAAGTTTATATGTCACCCTTGACCAAGCACTAAGCAATCAAGTAGACCTCCCTGTTAATTTCTCCAGGGAGAACTTGGTGGTTTACATCTAGAGTTGGATGGTTGGGTGGCTATACACAAAGATACTGCTTTCTTTTCTGCAGCTAATGATCTTGCCTTGTCAGGTGGTGTTTCGGTGCCATCTCTGCTTGATGTCCCTTCTGAGCACAGATGGCAGGGACCCCGTGTCCCGGGTGGAGCCGCACGGGCTCTATAAGGAAGGTAACTGAGCTCACAGGCTATGTGCTTCTTCTGTGCCCTAAAGCCAACAGGCACACAGAGCTGAAAATGTACCTCATATTTTGAGGTTTTCTGATATGACTTGGGAAGTAGCAGTGACACTTTCTTCATTAATATTTCATGGATTGCTCCACACAGAAATCCACTTTTGCATTACTATACAATCAAAAAGTCACCGTGGCTGTGCCAGTGGCACTGTCCTTTAGTCCCTTCCTCTCTATTTTGCAAACCTCTTTGTTCTTTCTTCCAGGATATTACATACTGTATACTCTCCTCTCTAATGGGTCCAAATGGGTCTCTGTCCTTTAAGTCTCTCTTCAAGAGGGTTTACATGTAACCTTTCTTCACATTATTTCCTACTGGTGACCTTGGACACCTCACCCCCACCTTAGGCTTTCAGAGTGCCATGTATGGCACTTATTCTGACACAGAGAACTTTTTAGCTGTAGCTCAGCTGAGAGTTTGGATCAGTAGTAGCAGAGCCTTTAGTGGTATTTCATTGGTCCACCCATTGTGCCACATTTGTTCATAACCCTACAAAATCCAGGCTGTGGTGAACACAATGAGCAATCCATATGGTGACTGAAATCTGGTGCATCTGAGGCACTGAGGTTTTCACGTTCATGTTTTAGAAAAGTTTTCAAAATGTCTCATGCTGGAGCAGTGACTGTCTCTCTGGAGATTTAACTCCTGTTCCAATTTGTCTTCCTTCTGTAAGCAGCTCATGTAGTTCTACATTTAATGAAAAACAGTCTCAGATTGCTCCATAAGGCAAATTATTCACCCTTCCACCACTTGTTTAGGAAAGAACTGTAAATGCACCACACAAATGGTGAATACCACACATGGGATTTGCTAATGGCTTTCACTGTGAGTATCTGATCAGCTGTCTGTAAGAAATACGAAGCTTTTTGGAACTACAGCATGATTTATTTCAAGATAGTTAATTATATAAATAAATAATTTGAAATATTGATCTATCTTTCTTTCCTAGTAAGGTCACATTTTCTACTGCTTTCACTGAGAGTGCTAGAGAGGCTGGAATAAGAGGAGAGTCATATAATTTCTCCAAACTATCAGGATTTCTGAGTCAAGTTGATTTCACAAACCTTATTTCTCTACATGAAATACAAAAGATAATAAGTAAGAAACATTTTTCTATGAAACAGTTGAGTAAGCAAGGAGATAATACATCTTCCAAAACAATCAAAAAGTATCTCTTCATTGATTTATGTATTTTGACTTAAACTCAGGGTTTACCTGAGGGATTATAACATTCTGTAGAAGTGTTTCAGGAAGGGACAAGTTGACACGTGTAACAAAAACAATCCCCTCATTTCAGTCCTGATAAAGGCTCTTCACCATAAATTACACAACAACTGCCTGAGTCAATTACATGCTCAGGGCTGCTACAGTTTTACTTGACAGCTGGTCCTTAATGAATGCAGTGACTATTGAAATGTACACGATACTGGTTTAAGTTTGCAGGAAATTTAAGCCACATAAAAGGAAAAGTACAATAAATCTATTTTCAATTATTGTGTGTAAAAAAAAAAAAAGCTTCGCCCTTTCCAGCTCTGGAAAGTACATCCAGATCTGTTCAGCCACTGTCCAGATTCTTTTTCATAACATTTTTGATCTCTGTGTTTGTCTGAAGTACCTGGTTATTATGTCAAGTTCTCTAAATGTTGGTTATTATTTTTGTGTCAGGCCTATGTCCCATGACATTACGAATCTGGGGTCACTAATTCCTCTGCTTTCAGAGGCACATCTGTGCTGAACGACTCCCAATACAATATTTTATTTTGAAAACCTGGTCAGTCATTTTGGCTAAATAGAAAAAGAGCCCGCACGTACTACATCTGCTTATGACAGCAGAGGGATTGGACACAACAATAAAGCAAGTTCTTTAAATTCCTTTAAGTTTTGAAAACCTAGTTATGAAGGTGCTGAGCATTTCTCAGTCTAGTTCCAGAAACATATGAAAGTAAATTTCTAACCCAGCTCACAGCACTAACTCACTTTAAATTTATTCATGTAGCTATGCAGATGAATAGGAAAAGTAAAAATCAATTTAATTCACAAAACTGTTAGAAATCCCAGAACAGAATTAGATTGATTCATGTGAGAGGACATGAAAGGCTGTGATTTAACTTTTTAAAATTTAATTAGAGATGGCACTAGACCCCAGGAACCCAACTAGCCATAGTGAATCCCTAAGAGTCCCTGAAGGTCCGTGAGATAAGGAAGTACATGGGATACTTCTGCTACCTCTGGTTTTTTTTGTCAAAGGGCATGTCACCCTTCATAAATAACACAATAAGAGCACCATCTCGTTGCAAGGAGGCACATGATGGCACGTGATCGCAAAATCACATCACACTCTGTCCATGAGAAAGGAAGAGTAGAGCAACATTTTCCCTTGACACACCTGCTATGCAGCAGGTGTCCATGCACAGTAGCAGTCCCGCTCCAAGGCAGCTGCAGACATTCCCTCATTGCCCCTCAACGCATTCAGGTGTATCCATGAGGGTATCAAATTCCATAAAATCTGTCATATAACACTTTGAACAATTCTGAGACCTTTCCTTGGTCTGGATATGCAAAACAAAAATTTATAGATATATATGTTACTGAGATTTGCCTCATTTTGTTAGCTGCTTTTTAATTTGATATCCATTAGTTTCTTTAATCAGAAAAGCAGCAAAAAGTCAAATGGATGTAGGAAACAATGTTTGTTACAAGCTATGAACTACAGCTCCTGCTGGGTAGATCTAAGAGCTAGAAATATCTCTTTATCAATATTGTGCCTGAACATTTAAAAATCCCCCAAACCCTTGACCAATATAATTAAAAACACTTCAAAAATCTTTTAACAAACAAATCACAGTGATATTATTATACCAGTCTTACTGTTATATATATTTCAAAGAGCTCTTCAACCCATGGATTAATCTTTGACTTGTAGGGTTTTTTTGTCATAGCATATTAATCTTATGCTTGTGAAGCAGATCTTAAACAAAATAGAAAACAAGAAAGTAAAACCCAGAAATCTTGGGATCATGACATAGCCCAGATTGCACACCAAGGAAGGACTCGTGGGTTTCAAGAGAACAGAAACCCAAGACGTCTTAGGAGAATTCATGACCCATTTTGAAGTACTTAGGAAAGACAACTAAAAGCTGTTTTCCAGAATGGCTTCATTCCTTTTTAACTGAACACCACATTTTTGGAGCCTCAAGGTGCAAAACTTGACTATTTGGTGCTTCCACCTATCTCTTCAATAAACTGTACTTTATGAACAGTTTAAAGCAACTGAAAGGCAACTTTCAGAGCCAGGAAGAATAAGGAAAGCCTACTACTAGACATTCCTGTTATAAGCCTTCAGTGTGTGTGCTTTGAGTCATGTGGCAAAATTAATTCCACTTTGATCAGAAATCAATAAAAATACCATGTGTGGGAAAAATGTATGGGAATAGGGTGGCAATGCTCACAGCTTTTACATAATTGAGCTGGTCAGAACAGTGATTCTTTTGTGGTTTTGTCATGAAAATATTTCATTTTAGGAATGTTTATGGTCATATATTGTCTTGTTCAGAACACCATGTCATGTTTTGGTCTTTAACACTGCTAAAATTCCGCAGACTCCACAGCAGCTTTTGTCAATATTCAATTCCTTTTGTGATCTGGTCAAAATTAATTTTATCTTTGGATTTTACAGTTCACAGCCTGTAAAAGCCTGATGCATTCTACAGTATTTGGGTTAATATTGCCTTGCAACCATCTTAATCTTCAGGTTTAGCATGGGCCAGCATGAACAGTACCTGCTCATTTTATCTTCACACCATTTAATGTTGGAATTGGTGTTGAAAATAAAGGTCAAGAAGCTGGGATGCAGCTGCAGAGGCACAGTGGGAAACCCAGATGGGCAGAGCTGCTGTGCCCTGTGTGTGAAGATGTGGACTGGACCACGACCTGCAGGGCTGGCCCAAGGCGTGGCCCTGACTCAGAGCCCAGGCAGAACTCTGAACCACGAGAAGAAAGAAGAGTGAAAATAAAAGCGAAGTAAATTTCCCATTACAGATTTTTCATGGATAAAATGTGCATTCCAGAGGAACTATATCTCAGCAACTGCAGAGAGAGGTCATAAAAGTTAAGAGTCAACTTCCAAGCTTTTGCCTTGCAGAACAGCAAATGGGAAACAGAGCAAACAGAGCTCCAGAATGGAAAGCTCCATTGTCTCCATTGCAGTTGCACAGAAGAAAGATCAAACTTGCAAATGATGGCAAGGAAAGATGGAGCAGTATCCCACAATGCTAGTGCAATGCTAGTGCAGTGCTGCTGTTCTAGAAAAGATAAAAAATGTTTTTTATCCTAGATCTTACTCGGGAAGTCTAAGATCTTTTGAAAAATAAAATACCACTTGGACTGAATTATTTTGTACTCTCTATAAGATAACTTGAAGCAGGTACAAAAAAAGAATTTCATCTCTGCATCGTTATGCAGGTACTTCTACACTAAACTACATTTAAATGCACAGAAATTCAAAAAATAAAATTAAAAATCACGATTGCAGTTTAGATGAAGTAAATACTTTCTAAATTTTCACATCTGAAACTACATCTTCACAGTAATTTATTGCATGGATACATTTTTACTTCTGGAAGCCAAATTAGTGTTAGAGAGAGCATATGTAGTAATTAGACAGTGCTTTTATTAGAAGCACTAAAGGTCTTGTTCTTTATATTTCACCTAACCTGTTTAACACTGAATTTTCTTCAGACTTAAAACTACTGCATTCCTACTGGAGACATTAAAACAAAAGGAAAGTTTCCTTTCTAGAAATATAAACAAAGTATTTTAAAATGGAAAATATTTGGACATTTCCTGAGAAATGAGGTGGGTTTTCTGCATACTGTCACTATTCCTTTGGAAGAAATAGGAAAAAAGATTTTATGTGGTATCTACTGGCTGCAAACTTGAAATATTTACTAAGAGATATCTGAAGCTTTGGAAATAAAATATATTTTTATGACATATTTACAAATAGGATTTCCAGACCACATTTGGACAGATTGCTTGCTCAAGTGAAAGAGGCATGATAAAAATCTAATTTCACTAGTCTGGAAAGAAAGACTTATTCTTCCCGTTGATTTTGATTTGTCACAACATGAAAGTTGCCAGTATTTTTTTTTTTTTTGGATCCAGGAACTTTTTAATTTGCAGTGGTTTAATCTCCTAGTGGTGCATCCATATTTTTCGATGAGCTATTCCATAAAAGGCTGTATTTTGTCAAAAATTTCTGTTAAAAAGAAAAGGTTTGATAGAAAAATTTTTACTGGAAACATTACAATGTAGTTGCATTACAATTTATTGCATAATTTCTAATAGCAATGTCTAGACTTGTAGCTGTTTTAACTTCATTTTGTATAAGCACTTCCTCTCAACTGACTAATTTCTGAAATAGATATCTAGAACAGTTTGAGAATTTGTTAGCATTCTCAAATATTAGCATCTCAAATTCAGTGACGTTTCTTTCCTACATAAAAGAAATAAATCAAAAATACTACTATTTAGAGCCATGATTATTTCCTCTGCAATAGAAAAATACTCACAAATACAACAGCAAATGCAAAATGCACTGTTTGCTAGGCTTCTGCTGCACAGGAGCCAGCATTAACTGATTGTCTCCAGCCTCCTTCCTGTTGTATAATTGCTGAGTTAACTGCTAGATGGTAATGTGAGCAATGAAGAAGCTTTGCATTAGCAGTGAGAAAATCTGTGCTGTTCAGTCTCTATCTGCACGTTCAGGAAACATCTTTTCCCACTGAACTGATTTCCTAATGCATATTAAGCACACTACTGAAAATAAGCTCTTCAAATATATCTTAGGAATTTTTGATATTATCGGATTCATAAATTTTAATTGTGGTTTTTGGTCGGAGAGATCCTCATAATTGACACTGTCTGGTCTGCCAAAACCATCACATTATGAATGAATCCACCACCAGTGTGAGGATTTGCTCCCACAGATGCCAGTGTGATGCACCCTGTGGCTGTGAAATCCATCTCGGCTGCAGAATCCTGTAGTGCGTTTGGCCATGCTGGAAACTAAAGGTACAGTGATGAGGGAAGTTTTTAGGAGACCACCAACTGACTCATTGTCCCTATTTAAGTGATTGACAAGGATACAGCGACATTCCTTGCATATAGAATAGCTTCAGTGTCCTTCACACTAATAACACCAGCATCCCTCTCATCTCACTGCTCATCCTCTCCTTCAAATGACAACTGTCGGCTGTTAAAGACGGTCTACAAAAATTTGTGCTGCTTTTTCTGGGGTATAGTTGATTTTCTTCACAGTAGCTGGTATGGCGCTGTGTTATGGATTTGTGCTTTAAACAGTGTTGATAATATAGAGATGCTATCTCTGATAAGGCACTGAGCAGTGGCTTACACAGTGGCAAGGCCTTTTGTGCTTCCCACCCCACCAGTGAGGAGACTGGGGGTGCACAAGAAGTTGGGAGGGGACACAGCCAGTACAGCGGACCCCAGCTGATCCAAAGGATATTCTATACTATATGGCATAATGCCCAGCATTCCCCAAGCAGGTGGGGGTGGAGATAGAGCCTGCTGCCGTTTTGGCCCAGTGTCCCCCAGCCCGGCCACTCATCTAAGCCAGATCCTACCTCCACCTGCTTTGTTTGACTTAATTGCTGGCTGGTGTTAAACCACAACAAAATCACACGGAGTTCACGGGAACAGTGGTTTCTCCTGCCTCATCACTTCATTGTTGACTTTGATTGAGAGATATCATTCCTACTGATGGTCTTGTGTTGAGACTATGACAGGGTGCATCTGTTGCCCCAGAGTATGTGAAGCAGTCAGAAATATGGATCTCAGGGAGAAACCTGACATCTGAGGTACTCCAAATGTCCAGATAAACTCTTAGAATGTCATTCCAAACCATAAAGCTGTCCTGGCAAAATTTAACCTGATCTGCGAAAATTCTGGCACCAAACGGTTATGATCAGAGAGCCATGGCTAGTTTCTTGTTTTCCCTTGAATTCCTAATTCTCTTTCCTAGGATAAAGCCATAGTATTTAGCAAAATATTTTGGAACTTGGAGGACACCAGCTTCCCAGGCTTCTGCCAAGCCTTGTTCACACTGATCATCAGGTTACCTACCCCAGCACTGGGGGCAGTGCCCAGCTCAGCATTCACCTGCAGTTATTGCCCTTCTCAGCCAACCTATGCCAGGCTTTGGGTTATTCACAAAAATGAAATGCGGACTGATACTCAAGGAAACAGCTGGAATGAAAGATCAGTGAATGATAGATTTGAACTTCTGTCTCCAGGATGATTTGGACCTTTCACTTATCCTTCAACTTTTTTCTTGGTTTATCTGATAAATGTTTGTTTTCTAGTTAAGTCGTGGTCATACTGAATTTTGTGGAAATCTGACTTAGACCTTCACTGATTGCTCGGACTTCATTTTTTTGCGTGTGAACAGAAAGCAGATCCTCTACATGGTTGCCAGTAAAATTGGGGAAAGACATTTTAGCTAAGCTTTGACGGAGAAAGATCATTAGGAGATCAACTTTAAAATCTGTCATGCTATTTCTTACACCTACTTAATTTTGTTTCCCATATACAGGCAGATAAGTCTGCCAGACAGACAGTTGGTATTAGGAATTGTTTGTGTGGAAATACAAATAAATTCTGCTCAATTCATTCTGCATTCCTATTTGCCTTTGATCCTTTACTGTATATTATTTTATGTCAGTCAGCACTCCAGCCACTTTGGCTACAACCATTGAAGGAGTACCATGTGTGTTTATTATTTAAGTTTCTATAACTTGTTTAAATAAAAACACATAATGGAAAAATGAACTGTGACATAAAATAATAATGGAAGGCAAAATGAGCAACATTCAGTGCAGCTCTTGCAGCAAAATATTTAAAAATTAATGAATAAAGATATATTAGAAGAGGTTCTGGTACCAAAAACACTACAAAGGGATAAACAAAGCTGTACATGTTTGGGCATTATAAAGCCTATGTGATATTGAGTACTAAGACAGCAGATAAAACATCGATCCTGGATCACATCCCACCAAAGCGCAGCAGTGCTTGAGGAGACATTATTCTGTCTGAGAACAGAGGCTTACACAAAAAGAAGACAAAGACAACTTGGAACATTTGACTTCTTCCTTATTTGGGGATAATGGTGGTCCCCATGTTGCAGCAAGATCAAAGTCAATGACAGATACACAGAAGAAAGAAGAGTATTAACATATGAAACTTAAGAAGAAAAAATTACCACAGTAAAGGCTGTAATTTAAGTCTTATTTTTACATCACCCAACTGAATTTATGTCTTGAGGACTGAGTTTCAGAGATGAGAGGAGAACTACAGTGACACTGCAGCATGTGGGAAAAAACAGTCTCTATTCCTGATTAGCATCTCAGCATCCCACTGTCCTACTTTATTGTTGTGTCTCCAAACATATGAGTCACAGAACAATCTCTGACAAGAACGTTACTTTATTGAAAATCTCACTCCTTTCTTCCCACTCTGCATCGTTTCCTTCTGTCCTCCTCCATCGGTCTCTTTGATTTTCAGTTAGAAAAAATTCAACTTTGAAAATTTGTAGTATTTAACAGCAACTTGAAAGAAACAAAAATGTTTTCAAATGGATAAAAAAGCAGAGGTCTTAGTTATCTGCAATCTTGCACTAGAATGAAGGCTGAAAGAAGAGAAAAGCTTTGTTTTTAAACAAATTTATTTTCCTTACTCTTCTGTTTTCCACCTGGGACACATGTATGATGCAGAGTGCATATACACACACTGTGGGAGGTGACAGCAATCATTATTTTGTTCTTAGAATCAGCAGTATAAAAATCACGAGATATACGTAGGTAATGCATTTGGGTTCCAAGGCATACTTTTTAATCTAGAGAGAACCAAATGCCAATTAAATGGAAGTGCAGCTATTGCTTTGTTTCTCAACTTGCTAATGGTCTTACAAAATTTGTTGCTGCCCTCCTTGGCTTAAAGATTACATCAAGAATGCAAAAATTCACAATGTTACCATGACCTTTATCACTCATAACTGCTGAATTTTTAATCAATATTTTATCCAGGAAAAGATAAATCTCTTAATTAATCTAAGATACAGCAACTTAAGTGCATATAAAAAGGAAAAAAAAGACAATGAAAAGTCCAAAATAATCAGTTATGTTGTGTTTTAATATGACATCATGTAGCAATATTATTCAACAATGATAAATAGCTAGTATTAGCATACAAAATGACTCTAAGACAATCTAATGCTTTTAGATATCAAAATTGATGAAAACTCAAATTTCCAGCATTTTGATTCTTATTTTTAAGCCCCCCATCCTAAAAATACTTACCTATGTCAACCCTGCCCAGCAACAACTAAAACCCCGGAGTGTTACCAACACTGAATTGGTCACAAATCCGGAACAGCATCACGTGAGCTGCTATGAAGAAAATCAACTCTCTCCCAGTGAAAACCAGTACATGTATACAGGTTTTCTGTATCTTTTGATGCTCTAATATATTCCTGCCTATAATCTACTAGGATTTCAGTTTCCTTTTCCCTAGTGTTGGTCATCCCAATATTCTCTTCACTTTACAGAGTCCTGGTCAGGGATATCTTTACAGAGGACCACAGTACAGAAGGCAAAGCAACATAAAGTTAACGTATCATCAGTTCAGGTCTCTTTGTTTCTCTGAAGATCAAAAAAAGTGATATCTAATGAAACTGTTGCTCAAATCTTTTTCCTGTAAAAGCATCAGTTAGCCTCTACCTTTCACCCCAAGGACATCAGCATGTCTAAGAGTCAAAGTGTGCCTCAGATCACACACTCGGTGGCTTACATGGCAGTTGTTACTTTGATGCATTTGGGGTTTCATTTGATAAATCTGATGAATGGAAAGCTCCTCTTAAATGTGAATGTCCCTTTGGTTAACAGGATGGTCTCCTGGAGTGAAGAAGATTGTGCTGCCCTTAATGGAAGTATCCAGCATGGGAGCCTCTGGAAGGAACTGAATCCACAGACAAAAAGGGCACCTGGTTTGGGCTGCGGAGGAGTGTCCACTCTCTGAATTACAGCTGAGCTGTCTCATGAATGTCTTCTTTTAGCTGGCTTTTAGTATCAGCAAAATAGAAAAGCAAAGCAATAAAAAGGCAATTTCTTGTCCTTCAGTAAAGTGTTTTCCCGCAGGATGGGTGCAGAGTGACTTGAAGGGTCTCAGGAAAAATGTGGGTGTTCATGATAATTTGAGGACACCACACCAAAACAACAAAACATTGAACTATTCAGTTGGAGGGTGAATTTTTTATTTGCTTTTTCTATTCCTGAAATACACTCAGATTTACATTATTAGGTTTTCCATCTACATATAGACCATGTGGCTCCTCTTTCACAATTTCATTCAGAGTTTTTTGATTGGTGAGCACAGTAAAGTACAATGATACAGAGATAAGGGTGGATGCATTCCCAACCTTCAGGGGACTGAAATAGCAAAGGTCAGCTCTGATTAGAAAAGCTGGAGCTATATCCAGACCTCCTGTTAAAGACACATGAAGTTTTTCCAAGAGGACAGGAAGATTTTTTAATGAGATAGTCAGGTTGATGAAAGGTTGAAATTAAAAACAACAAGGGATCCTGATTTGCCAGTTCCTAATATCCTTGATTAGATTACTCTTGTTGACTGAGTTTTGAAACATTTAAGGGCAAGTTCCTCAGGGCTAGATTTTTGGTGGTGGTGGTGGTGGTGTGCACGGGTTTTTTTAAGCCTTTACAATGTGAAATTATGTAATAGAGTGATTGAAAGCATTGCACAGGGAGAAGAGGGAAATAGAGAAATTAGGTTCATCTTATTACAGCATTTAAGCAAGAATAACTGTGAAATATAGATGAAAACCAGTGAGTGACATCATAAATTCATATCAGTATTGAAAACCTCTTAGTCGTAAAACTAGACTCTTACAAGTGAAATATTCCCTTTGTTTTGCAGCAAAATTCTTCAATGCTACTAACCAGATAGCAACAAATCCAGGCAATCTTACACCAAACAATGTATTTCGTCTGAATTCAATGGGACTGATCTCCTACTGTGATGGTTTGTTCCAGAAAATCTAGAACAAAGATCTGTGGAAGTGAATAATAGTATGGCATGTAGAAATAATGGACAGTATAGTAAAAGAAATGTGTGAGAATCTGTGGATGGCAGAGCCTGCTAAAAAGATCTTCCACCCCCCGACTTGTAATATTACCAAGTGATAACAACCTTTTTATTTGTCTATTTCTATGAGACATAGTAACCCTAGTGCCCTGTTGGAGCATTGTAGTACACTCTGCCGATTGCAGTGCAGAGTGTGGATTAATGCTGCTTTCTGAATCTTTTCCAGAGCAAATGGATTTTTCTTAGAGGCACCCCATCTGCACATTGATCCAACATCCATGACAAAATGCCGAGATGTATATTTACAGAGGTATTAGGGCTTGGAAAATATATATAAGTAATAGCTTCCAAGGGTTCAGGTAACTCATATGTTACCTCACTATATATTGAATTCCATCCCTGCCTAATGAATGGGAGCTATTAGATGTCATTGTTTAAATGAGACCAGTTGGTGTTACTGCAAAAGATAATTAACTTTTAGCCCATAATTGTCTTTAATCTCCTAAAATATATACTGAGATTTGAACATTTTTGGTGTGATTTTTAAAATACCCTACAAAGGCTTAGGGTTGTGTTTGAGCCATGAAGTTGGCTTCTAATATGTTTTTTCCCTCTAAAGTGAGTCTTCTCATTAGAGAAGACATGTTAGACATAAAACATGTCTAACAGAAAATATTTTGATATCTATATGGACTTAGTATTAGGAATGGCCATCCTCACAAACGACACCGGGTTTTCTAGTAGCAGCCTTGTATGAGCCTTGTATGAGCTCGGAAGAGCTGGAGATGCATTTGGAAAGTCAGCTTGTTAAAAATGCTCCTCAACATTCTCTATCCTTTGTGGCATCCTACTGTGGGCACCAAGCCAACACAGTGCAAATGCATCAACCTAAGTGACTGTATTAAATATACTCTGACTTTTTTGCCTTCATATTTGCCTTGTTGCTTTTCCAGTCTTTGCATTAGATTTAATGTGTTTATAACAGGACTTATATACTTCAGTATATTTGAGGCTCTTGTGGAAGAGGTGTTGATAAATACTGGGACTTCTTTTGTTCTTTATCCCCCCCCATGGATATTTTATTTATAACACAGTAATAGTCTACAGAACTCACACAGTTTGAGGACCATATGTGAGATACTGTAGAACTAAAAAAAATGAGATAGCCTTATAGAAAATATATCATTAGAGATACCAAATTTGAAAAGATGACTAACAGTTCTCAAGATACTTGTTTCCATTTCTCTTACAGACGATAAAATTAAACATGGCCTTTCTTGGGAAGAGGCATAAGATGAGAGCTCTGTGTTTTTTCAGTTGATGACGCTGGAAGAATTTTGAGATACAGAGGCAAACTGGCAGTGGATAAATGGAAGAACAATTTTCTGAACAGACAAAAGGGTATCTGTTTTGATTTAATGCAGTATATGGTGGGGGGCGTTCATGCATGTATTCTGCATTGGGATACCACACTTTGTACTTAACGTCAAGCAAGTTTGCCTTTGAGCATGAATTATCTAATCAATACTACAAAATTTAGGGGGATTCCATATTTTTTCCCATGTGGATACTGAAGAGAGAGTATGAGTTAAACCCTGGTGGTCATGGTGGAAATACCTTTGGGATCTGCTGCCCCAGTTGGCCTGAATGCCACCCCTGCAACTGCCCTCTCTTGCAGGCAGTGCAACAGCAGCATATTTCTGCTAAACTAAAAGAAGCCTCACCTCCGTTTACAGCCCATCTTAAAAAAAAAATAGAAATGTTTATTCAGAATTCAGTGAAGTCTTAGTGGAAGCTTTTGCTTTTCTGACAGTAGCTGGTTGACAGAGAAGACGAGGGTGTATCAGCATCTGTAGGCAGCTAGCCCACTCCCTGTATGTTCAAGGGTTGGCAGCTTTGGGGTGGTAGGACTGGAGTCCAGGCCTGGCTCGTGAGGCACCTACATGATGGATGTGGTAAATGAATCTGCCTGTAAGCACACAAGTTTGTCATACTAGGCCCCAGCTTATTTAATTTGTGAAATCCTACTGAATCACAAACCCATAGAGTGTGACAAAATTCATAGCACTACATTCTTTTCTGACATTATTTTTTTACTGCATTTCTTGTGACTGATTGCTATTTTCTGTGTGACTGTAGCCATATATGAAGATATATGAAGTTATTTTCACTCATGAATATGTCTCCATAGTGTGTTGGCTCATTGCAAGCAAAACAACTGTAAAAAAAAATTTATTCATAGGTATAGAAGAAGACCCATTTTGGAAAGATCTATCTGGAAAGAGGATCCTTGTGTGATATTTTTTGTCAGTTAGCAAACATGAGCTTGATTGGATTTCCAATAGCATGGAGTTCAGTAGGAGGCATTTTATGACAGGAATGGGTAGTACAATAATAGTATTTATCTTCTTGTTACTATTTCTCATTTTCCTCTCCTTGATTCATCATTCCAAATGTTCCCTTATGTGCAATCTTCTAGTCATGCTAACAAAACCCATAAGTTTAAGTATTTAAAACTGTGAGTACTGAAAGACAATTCATTTGGATAGTCAGAAAACTTCCAGCTGTCATAATTCTAGACACATCTTTATCTACTCTTTGCAGTCTTCTTTGATTGTTTAATCATTTGAACTCTCTGGTTCCACCATTACGTATCTACTTGCTTTGTTTCTTGAGTTACCTACAGGGATTTTTCCCCCTAGAGGTGCACTCTGAAAGTTAGATTTAATATTATATCTTTCATGTACAAATGAAATTTGATAATTTTCTATCAAAACTTCAAGCCCTTAGTGAATTTGTGTGCTCAGAAATGAACCTATGAAATATTAAGAAACTGACAAATAAGTATAATAAAAGGAGAACTTCAGTTAAAAAAGAAACCATCTATTTTGTCTCTTAATATTTGACTTACTGCATGAAGTGGAAAGAAAGTTACAGATTAATCAAATGAATACTTTCACTCAGTTCAGGGCAGTGAAACCAGTTCTGCAAAAATGTCCTGATTTTTTTTTTCTTAAATGACATTAAGTCAGAGATTATTTCCTTTTTATTCATATAAAACAAAAGATACTGTAAGTCCAGAAAGGTCTAATTTGTAAAATGTTTATCAATGAATTATTGCTTACATTACAAAGATCTTTAGATGTTTTGCTGATTTGATAGGAAAAATAATTTCGAGGTAGTGGAAGCCTATTAACTAAGCATAATTAAATGCATTCCAGCTGCTATTCCTCAGGATCCATTCTATTTATTTACACTGTATTAAAACAAAGGGAGCCTGTATTTACTATCCTATCATAATCTACTCACTATGTAGTAGATATATGATTTTCATGAAAATTTTTATAAATTTCAAAGTCAATATAATTTATCTAACATTGGATTACAAATAGGATGTGCTAAAGACCACATAATACCTTTTGGATACAATGTCTGGCTAGTGTTTATCAGTGCAATATTTTTGAAAATTAAGGCATTCATTTGACATCCTATTGTTCTGCAGTGGTTTTCATCTGCACTTAGTGGTGGAAAGGAGAAACATTCCTAAGAGCTGTTATTATTTTACATTTATATGTAAACATAATATGTTGCTGTGGACCCATCCCAGGGCGTGTACTTATTATGTACAGTATGCAGTTCTGTCATTCTTTCTCACAACCATTATCTTACTGCCTGATCATTATTCACTGGAAGTAATGGGAATTCTGCTGTTGACCCTAGGCAAAGCAACAATCCTGTCCTTGCTCAGCAAGCAGTCCTATTGATTTCACTCAAGTCACTTGCAGGTCATGGTAACACTCATCATGGATCAGCATGGTAGGTAAGGGAGTATGATGAAGCACAGAAGATAAGTTATCTGAAACACTGTCCTCAGACTATGTAGACATCAAGGCTGTTTCTATTATGGATACTCAGCTTTTCACTGTGAAATTTGTTTTCAGTGGTATAATATATTAATACTTTTAATCAACAAATTCCAGACCAGCTGTGGGAAAAATACTACCTGTTCTTAGGGCAAACTTAAGTCATACTCACATGGCACAAGGCTATCTCTTTTGTGGTTATTCTTTATATGTATGCTTATATATTTTATTTATTCCATATTTTTATTTGATTTATGAAATGTGTTCTTCTTTGTTACTTATACTCTCATTTGCTTCTTGACACTATCTTCTTTCCTGTCTCCAGCTCTTTGACATCTTTTGTTTTGCTTTCCAATTCTTCAATTCCCAGTTTTATATTCTTAATTCCCAATCTTTTTGTTGTTATTTTTCTTACTCCTGTGTCCTCTCCCCTGTGCCCTTGTTTCTTGAATAATTCTCCTACACCTTCTTAGAAACCATTTTCTCCTCTGCTTATGTACTCTGAGAAAAGTCTTCTTTTTAATGATTGCTTTTTCCATCTCAGTTGCTGCACCTTTAAATTTGCTGCACTTTCTGAGACTGCATTAAATTTGTCTGCTTCAGTTTTCACTCCACTTCCACCTGTCCACTTCCCTCCCCCGTTCCCCATTTAATCTATTCTAGCTGTTGTCCATGGTCTACTTTATTCTAACTTATTTTGCACTTTCACTACTGTCGTATTTCACTTGATCTTCTGTTGTCTTGCTCTGTTTCACGGAGGAACATGGAAGGTGAACCTGTCATTAAAACAACACAATAGAGGCAGATGAGAGTTGATTAATTCTTTCCCACCTTCCTTCCATTCTGCAGTCTCTGCTCAGAGCTTGAGAAGTGGGACAGAAAGGTGGGAAGGTACGAAATTACATTTTAAAGTGTCATCAGTAATGTGCTTCAGACTACATAATTATTGCGGTCTTGATTGCTCTTCTAATACAGAAGCAGAACTCTCTAACAAAGAGATTTGGGTTGATAGGTTTTCCTGAAAACCTAGCCAAGACTAAAATTCAGGTTTAGCTCCTAGGAGAATAATTTCAGAACATGCACACAGATAATAGTTCCAAAGAATTTACAATTAAAAAAAAATCACCCCAAAACCTAAACTCAGAGTTTGGAGAATAAAATAGACATATGAGTTGAATAATTTTTTTCCATTATGGTCTCATCCAGGCTTTAGCTAGGGAGCTTATTCTTTCACAACTTTACACTGTGAAAATTTGTTAAACTAAAATTTATCCTTTGCAAGAAGCCTGTGTAAATTAATTATATGTCGATGGCTGAGTTTTGAATAATTAACCACCTTGTATCAAAAAAATAACTGTTTCAAGATTGTCGCTCTTTGGTAGAGAAGTTTTTGGTACAGTTTCTATACAGATGATCCAGCTGAAGCAGACTGAGTTCACACAAAACAGCGTTGCGAGAACAAGCGTGGAACAGACAGCAAAATTTTCCATTGAAAACCAGGGCCACTAACAGATTCTTTATTCACTTGAGCAACTGAATCCATGGAAGATGTCAGTGGGGACCACTAGGTATCCCATTTCAGGAAAAAGAAGTGGTCTGAAAGCCAGCTCCTTGCCCTCTTGCGTGTCAGAAGTAGTTTTGTCACTCCGGATGAAAATATGAGGCTTCTTTCTTACCCCTGAGCCCACATTTCAATACTGCTCATGCACCATGAAGCCTCCTTGAAAATGTCAATTGGGGAACAGATATATCTGCTAAGGCTATAATCCTTGCATGCCACAGCTGCTGAAAGCCACCATTTGTGATAACATGCCAATTATTTTCCAGGTGCCATGGCAACAAAGTTAGAAGAGAAGCCCACTCCTCTTTCAGCCAGAAATTGCTGAAGGCCTGATCCACAGGCTTCCTTGGGGCTAACTTGGGAGATCCAAGCAGAATGCAAATGTGCTGAAGCAAACTACACTCTAAGAAGCAGCAGGGAAAAAGATTACTATTTTCTATGACTTACGCACTTAGCAACACCCGAAGTTTTAGCTTTGCATAGAGTTCTCTGCTGAATTTAGGCATAAATTGGTGCTCTGGCCACGTAAATGTTACTGTGTTCACCCTTTGCTGCAAGCATGTGACATTCTCGGCAATGTGTTACTTTACAGCATGCTTAATTTCCACAGCTGTATCACTCAAGTTCCTTAGAAACTTATTTTAATATCCAGGCAAAAAAAATCTGCTTAGGACTTTATTTATGCATCAAGAAAGCACTGGAGTATGAGCTAAAGCACCTTTAATTAGCTGCTAAAGGTGATTTATTGTGTTTTGGTTTGCTTTTATCCCTCAATTCTCCCTCATACCAAGAGGTGTAGTTAAAACATAAAACATTTTTCAGAAATACAGATTTGCTATGGGCAGGAGCTGTTAATTTGCCTCTCCTGATTGTCTTGATTGTCTACCACTGGTCACAGAATCTCCCCGTGCTGGCTCTGGCTTAAGCTTGGGAATTGTTTTCAACTAAAAAAAAAAAAATCACGTCCTCTGGGAAGGTATGTGGGACTGAAAAGGTAAATGTAGTACCAAATTATGCAGTAAATCAAATGTCTGATTTCACCTCTTTAGATATGTAGGGTTTGATTCTGAAGTACAAAATGCACCAAATATATACGTGTATAAATTATTGGATAGAATGACACAGATGGTTTGTAGGCAGGCTGGAGCACAAGTGTCATGAACTCTTGATTTAGCATGCCATTGCCTTCAACTGAGCAAAAGGCAAACTTACAAAGATGTTTGAAGCAGCTCACCTATCAACAAGCTGTTTTATAGGAGTGAGGCTAACTTTGTAGGATGAAAATCTTTTGCTACGGTAATAAAATGTTTCTGTCTAGAACTCCACAAACTAATGTTTCAATACATCAATGGAATTGTGGGAAAATTAAAATTAGTACCAGGCTGAGAATCATTCTTTTGTTCTACATATTGGTGGGATACACAGCAGTCTCATTAACATGAATCAGTGCAGTATACATCCTCAGGTGGATTCGTTTCCTCCTTATTTCTCCTTTATAGGGATAAATAGTTTTAGTTTACTCCTTATTGTTGCATAGCCAAAATATTAATGAGCAATAGCAGTCTATACTCTGAAATATTATCAAATATTAATTATTTGCATAAAAATATTGCAACAAGTTTGAGTTTAATCTTCTTAGGGGACTCTGTGTAGATCAGGGTCTTTGAAGTACTCCAGTTGTTTCTGACATGTTTTCCTCTGACCTTTCATAAATATGACTTTCTGCTGTTCAGTGACATTTTTTTTCTATAGGTGGTGGTCTCTGACCAGTTAAATAGGTAGTCTGCTGCATAGGTGACATCACTTGGTTGCTGTTGTTTTGCTCATACGTCAAGGAAGCATCCTCCCAGGCTGGGATGTTGTGTTGGCAGGACATGGATACAAACATGTCTTATAAGTACAGTAGAATTGGTAAAACCAGCACAGAATTAATAAATAGAAACAAAACCAGTAAAGGTAAAAAGCTACAAGACCAGAAACACCCAACCTTCGCTTTAATTTCTTTATGTCCAAATCCAGGGGACTGACAAATGTGGGTTATGCTTCGTTTTTTGTGGTTGGTTTTTTTTCCCCTTCTGTATTGTATATGGTGAATAGAAACTCTTATGAAAGAAAATTGTTATAGGTAAGATTATCTTGATGGATTTTGCCACCCATTTGGGATGTAAGAGGAGTCTCTTGGTTCATTGGATTAGCCACTGTGCCTTCAGACATCCCCTGGTAGCACTTGGTATATTCCACACTATTGACCAGGAGGGACACCTACTTTCAGATAAGTATTCTGGTGATTTTAATATAGTGCAGAATCTCTTTTGTTTCCATCTTTTGCTCCAGTCCCTTTCCAGTGTAATCCCTTTTTTACTTGGGAATGCAAATAGCCATGGACAGTTTTGAAGGTAGACAGGATAGTGCCAGCAAAATGGCCTGATTTAGGGCATTTCAGCCAGAGTACTCAGCCCTGGATAAAAGCACCTTTTAAATCGCTCAAGCAATAGTTCAATTTAATTTGCATGATCAAGAGTCCCTGAGCAGGCTGAAAATTGCAGCCTGCAAGATGGAGTGGTTGAGAAAATGCCACTTCTGTTGCTTAGCACATCATTATTTCAGTGCCCTGAGCTCTTTTTCCAAAAGAGCAAAGGGGATTGCAAAGGCTATTTTCTCAGTTTGCATGTTTGATCAGACTCTGAATTCTAGAAATTACAATTTGCTCAAGAAAAAAGCCAACAACTTCTTGATTTTTGACCTTGCTGAATCTGTAATATGTGTTCCTTCAAAGGTTTTTGCAACGCATCTGCCTTCCCACCTATACTTTTGCATCACAGCCTTTGTTACCTTGCTATCAGAAGGTATTGCATAATGATTCACTTACACACAAGCAAGTTTTCACTCATCTCTCACTCATCAGTTTTATGTTGTCACTCTATGCCAGAAGAAACATGGCCTATGAGATTTAAGCTCCATCTCAGTATTAGCAAAACAAAATATTAGAGCAAAATATTTGCAAAGGTACTGTAACATACTGATACCTGTTCAGTGATACAACCATCTGAGTTCTGCAAACCAAGAATGGTTCACTGTACCTCATCCTAGAAGAAAAATCTGTATAAAATGTAAATATTTTATTTGTGAAAGCTATGAATAATATTTAATTTTTATATTGTTTCAGCATTTTTTTACCCCCAACACCTTTAATTTGAGCCTCATTCAGTTCCAGTAAGAAAATATTGAAGAAATCCTCAGGTCAGTTCTCTAAATATGACTGTTTGTGATAAATCTGTAGGATTTTTGTTTTGTTTGACCTCAGGATTCTGTCACTTAGAATCTATGCAATTTATGAAGTCTGATAACTTTACCATAAAACTGGCAATATCTAATGGTTTACAAGAAGTCCAAGTTGGCGGAACAACTTTGTTTATACATCTTAACTTTCCTACATCCTTTGTTTTCTTTTCCAAGTCCACATTTTCAGATGCAAGACTTCCATTTTGAAATCTAGAGAATCAAAAGCAGAACAAAATAGACACAAAAGTACATAGTTCTAAAGTCATGGTCATGATTTGAATGCAAATCTGAATATCTGAAAATGTGAAATCTGAATGTTTTGGAATGCCTTCTATTTTGATTTCTTTTTTAAAATTCCAAGAAAGAAGTAAATTCTGTTTGGATGTCTTATTTAATTTGACATAAACCTTCTTGTTAGTGCATTGCTACATGCACTGCACTGGTCTAATTCTTCATTTTTTCCCACTGAAAAAAACCCCCTGTTTCATTGCAGAAGGTGCTGGAGGCAGGTGATAAGTTAACAGTTCAAGTGAAAGGCAGCATTCAGTAAGTGGAGCGTGGAGTACTGCAGCTCTCAGCAGACCCAGCAAGGTGAGGTTTATAGCACCCTTTTTCCTTTGCCCAAAGGCTTGTTCTGAGGGTTTGAAAGCAATATGGTGTCAAACCAGCAGTGGATTTCCCAGTGTCTGCATTAAGATGTACTATGATTTTTGAGGATTGCAAGTCCCACTTTTTGTTCAAAACAAGTTTGTCACATGTGCATCAACCAGAGCAAGGACTTCCTGTATTGCTCTAAGTGATGTAACTTCTAGGTAACAGAGCAAATCATACTTTCTTCATTCAGACCAAAGAATATTTAGGTTATTGATATAGAGAAAATAATCCTCAATAAAAGAAAGTAAGAGAGAGAGAAAACTACCAAAATAACCCTGAGGGTGTCTATCTAATTAATGGAATGATTAATTTCATGACAGATGAGCTAAGTTGTCGAGGTCTCCCCTGAGCCTCCTTTTCTCAGATTAAACAACTCCAGCACTCCCACCCACTACTCATAAGACTTGTGCTCCAGACCCTACACCAGCTTCATAGCCCTTATTTGGACACTTTGGTACATGTGTCTAGAGACACACGCATACATAAAATGCAGGCATGCTTGCAGAAATTTTTGTGTTATCTTAGATGAAAAGTTTTCTCCCAGGCCATCTCTGACGAGCTCAAATTCCAAGATAAGTGTAGCGAGTGATTCTGCCCACTGCATTTTACCAGACCTTATATTTGATAATATTTGACATCACTTTTTACATAGATTTTCTTCATAAAAAGGTGAGATTTGTCTGGAGAACAGTAGGATATTAGATTTACCATATCAGAAAACTGTTCTTTATGTTTTAAAATTGGCAGTTTTGTAATATGTTGTACTGCAGGTTCATAATATGTCCAGATTTTAAATCATTTTTATCATTAAAAATGTGGTAAATGTTGTGATAATCAAAAATTTTTCTTACAGCAAGTTTTATCACTAAGCATCTGGACAATTCAGCAGTCTGGTTCCTCGGGTGTAGGGAAACCTTTCTCACGCAGCAGTGAGGCAGTCATTTCTAGAGTGAAAAATCAGCCAGTTTGGAGATCCTAAGAGCAATGGAGAAACTCTCCCCAAAGGCATTGTAACAAATCCCCCACTTGCAGAAGATACCATACTATATTCACACAGTAATTGCAGGAGATATCAGTTTTTAGGATGGCGTATGGAAATCCACAAAATAACACACTTCATGGTGCTCAATTATTCCATGAAGTAGGAGAAGCTTACTGTACATTCAGGGTGTTAAAGAGAAAAACAAAACATACCTGATGTTTAGACTACATTAGTTCAATGCCTCTAGTTGGAATTTGAACCATTACTTCATAATAAAAGAGAAAAGAAAAAAGAATAGTTTGTTGGGGTTTTGTTTCAAGGAAATCATGATAATGAAAAAAGGTAAAAATGGCTTATCTGTGAAAGGTTCCTTCTCTCATGTTTGTTTCATGCAAGTTAGGCTCTGCAAAAGCCATGACAGGGTCAGGAAACAAATGCCAAATGTAACATATAGGTGCTGGAGTTTCCTTAACCTTCAATCAGAGTTAGACACACTTAAGGGGAAAAAAAAAGAAACTAAGTAGAAAAAAAGTCACCATATAGCATGTACATTTATAAATGTGGTGTGGTGCAATTAAGCAGTGTCAAGATGTGATTATCTTCATTTCATTTGATATGCAATACAGTATTTCCATAATGACTGGATGGGATATTACATTTTCATTGTTCTGTACACTAATCTTAGAATTCATAGTTATTGATAACATCAACTGATATCATGGTATTATGAGAGTTAACGTCTATAAAATCTCTTCAACCAACCAGCTGGTTTTGAATCTCAGTTCATCAGATGTTAAACATTATAAAACAGTACAGGATTGTTCCCACCTCAAAGTCCAACACTCTTCTCTATGCATGTAACGAAATAGGTAATTTTGTTATTCTTTGTTTCTTGTTAAGCACAATAAAATTTCTCTTTTACATCTACCAGCCTACTTTTGTAATGGCCTCTTCATTTCTCTGATGATGGCAGTTTTCACAATGGGAAAAATCAGTGGGTGGGGTCGAGCTCTTCTGATATTGGTCCAGATTTTCTGTCATGGTCCATTGCTGGCTAATTTATTTTTGCTTTTGCAGTTCAAAGATTACGGGAGGTGGATCCCTAGAGCTGCTGCATATTCAAGGCTCTTATTCTAATTCAAATACAAATTCTATTCAAATACAACTCCAGATGCAGCTTAGTCCTACCTAGAAACAAAGACTTATGGACCCCAGATTTCAGAAACCTTGGTGTCAAAATTGGCAAGCCAACAATCGCCCAATCGCCCGTCTTCCACAATAAAACTGAAAGGTGGGGTATTTCTAGTACATGAAACTGAAGTTTACCTTTTGGCTTATTCTTCAGACAAAGATCTATACCACCAAGGCTTTGCATTTCAGTTAGAAACTCAAAGCTTATACAATTGTAGTAAAGATCTTCTTACGTACAAACTTAATGAGACAGTAAGCTCCCTACCTTCTTAGCAAACACCACAAATACCTGCCACCAAGTAAATATTTATTCAAGTTTTTTAGCAAACATTTGTTCCAGTTACTGAAATCAACTTCTTAGTTAACTGGGATGATCTTATTTCAAACACTTGACTATGTATCAAACATTGCTAAAAATTTGTGATGTGGGTTACAGAAACTCTTATCCTGAACTTGGAAGGAGGAAGCCAAAAAATACACAAATACACTTTATCTGCAGCCTACCTGCTAAACGGTAGCTAATGACAACATTCTTACCTCCCTTCAGCAATAACTTCCTGAAGTAACTTTATCATGACCTGGCAAAAAAACCCAAAGAATCCTAAAAAGCCCCCAGGTTTCAGCTGAATAAATGTCTTTCAGCAGCATACCTTTATTTTTGTCCGTGGCCTTTTGAGCTTTCTACAGAAAGATTTTTCTATGTGGGTAGAGGTGCAGGTTTTGCCAGTCTCTATGTGTACACAACAAGATGTACAGAAGAGGATAAATTTTGCTCTGGGGTTTATTACATCCCCTGTTGGCAGCAGGCAGTAAAAAGGCAGTAGAACTTAGACTTGTTTATAAAATATAGCAAATCAGTTTGGGGGGAGGTGGGGAATATTGGAAGCAGTATTTTTCAGTAAGGCCCAAAATACTACAGAAGGAATCTAGTGTGTTTTAGCTCTTATCCTGCACAGAACTTCTCCAAGTACATTTCTTTCAAGCCAGACAAAAAATTAGGTTACGTAGTTCTGATGTAATTTTGGATTATTGTGTTTCCAAAGTTATGCCTTGGAGACTGAATTTTCCTTCATGGTTTTAGAAGGCAATAATTGTTTTCTCAAGTAATTCTTTCTCTGTAAACATCTGTATGAGGAACATGCTGACATCAATAATTTAATCTCTCACATACGTTCTAGTAGTCCGTAGAGTCTAGTTACACAGCAGACCATGAAATTAGGTTACCACCAGACACAAAAAGGAAAAACTGTCTCTGCCATTATTACACAATAAAGAGAGCTATCACATTACCTTTTTGCCTGTCTAAACTTGAACTTCATCGCAATATAGAGAGGCTGTGTTTTCTTGTATCTCTGCATTCTCGTAATTAATGCAATACCTGCATATTATAGGTGCCTATAAATCAGATGCTAGGACTGAATGCAACTTATATAGTATTAAAAATCACATGTTGTCACAACCTGAGAGGAGGAACATCAATTCCTTTAAGGATTGTTTAAAATGCTTTTTAAGGCATTTTGTACATGTGTTAGTCTATTGGAGGAGAGGAAGAAACAATTGTACCAAGTGG
Source organism: Ptilonorhynchus violaceus (assembly GCA_013397565.1). Taxonomy (NCBI): domain Eukaryota; kingdom Metazoa; phylum Chordata; class Aves; order Passeriformes; family Ptilonorhynchidae; genus Ptilonorhynchus; species Ptilonorhynchus violaceus. The sequence continues at coordinate 934,820 of VZRJ01005113.1, read as the reverse complement.
TTTATGCATAAATGCATTTTATCAACATCGTACAAATATAAAAAGTGATGAAAAAGAAATGGTTTTCCCTTACACCCTTTCATTCTCTTTAGTATTCTACAACTTTTCTACAGCTGAAGAACTACTAGTAGTAAGTAGGAAGAGTAAGTGTGGGAAAATAAAAGACAAAGCAAAGAGTACCCCTGCAGTACTGTAGTACACAGCAGCAAACATTGGAAGAAGAGAAAGAAGATTAAAAGAAAAAAAAGCAAAACAGAAAAAGTAGAGACAATATTTATTAAATTGATTTTTTTTTCAAACCCAAACAAAGTGTGCAAACAAAGTCTTCCCACAGGAAATCATGCATGGAAAATGTGAACATCCTCTAGGAATTAATCACTTTCTTCACTATTCAATATCTGAAGAATTATTTTGCCTACAGAGCCCTATATAATTACTTTTTGCCATTTAGTCTCATTATGTGTCTTTGTAAATTTCTGTTGTGGCATCAACATAAAGTCTGCAGGAAGCAAAGTAGGATTACTTCCGAATAAAGTACTGGAATAGATTTAGTAACATGGTGAATCTGTGTAAATTAATTTGCATTATCTGATAATCAAAGATAAATCTTTAAACAAACAAATATACCTGTGGGTCTTTTGGTTTTTTTGTAAACACAAAACTAAGTGATATTGTAAAAGAAACTTCAGAATAAGATGTACCAGCCCTTGTTGAAAGGGCCTAAGAAAATTGAGCTACAGAATGGAAAAAACCACAGGTAAATAAGAAGAGATGACTAGCAAGGAAAATAACAAATGACTATTCTTCAATGCTCTTTTCAGGCCTTCATTTGCCTGGCTTCTCCAGACAGATGAGTGAGGTCTGTGCCACTGCAGTCCAAATTTATGAGTTTTATTCTGAAGGCTGCACAGTTGGCTGATGAATGTAGAATCTGTTCATACACTGACAAAGACAGAAAGAGGCTGCATTTCTACAAGAGTAAGAAAACCTTGTCAAATTTCTCTAACTGAATTCAAAAAAATCTATATATTTTGAAAAGCAGTGAAAGATAATGAATGTTTGCATTTTTGTTCTTATTTACTTGCATACCATTATAAAAAAAGCAGGTAAAGGTTTTATCAGTATTTTTTTAATATGTGTTCAAACTGAATAAAATGTAAAATGCTGAAATCAGTTATCAGGGCAGGGGAGGACAACAGTTACTTCTGGGCAGTGGCTTTGTGTAACTGTGTCAGCAGCATGTTCAAGGGAGTCTGGCTCCATGTGCTGACCATATTCCCTTCAACTCTCCTCTACAATGACAAACTTGTGACAGAGGCAATATGCAAATATTTGATCCTATATCCAAAAAATTCCATGGTCTTTTGAAGTCCTCTCAGTGAACTTCTTTGTAATTTCCCTGTATAAGTGGCAAATAGGAGATAAACTATTAAAAATATTTTTTCAAATCAAACAGGAAAGATCTTTCCCCAGCTTCAGATATCATGATTATTGTCTGTGAGAATCACAGCCATCTGGCTGAGAAATGGAAGGGGGATGGGAGGAACCACTTGCCTGCCAGACTGACCTATCTGGGATACAGGGAGATGGGCTCTGCTCACAGGAACCTGAGATCAAGCACTTCACTTCTGCTGAATGGATTTGAAATGTGTAACTGTGCAGCAAGCAAGGGCTGTGCTCATCTCTGTCTGATCCAGGGGTGTGCTCAGAACTGATATTGATTGGCTGATTTAATGAGATATTACTCACGCATTTATGATGTTGCATTTCACTGAACTTTAGTTTTTGCAGGAGTTTTGCCCACAAAGATTAGAACAACTTTTTGTATGGGACCATGCATTTTGCAATGACAAAGTTTAAAACTTTTTTCTCTGCCAACACAAATAAAAGTTCTCCACCTGCAACCAAGTTCATGTGTTTGTTTCCAAATGAGAAAAAGAAAGTAATAAACCTGTTAGTCATTGCTAATGAATTCTATGGTAATAAAAAGCATAACAATTGTAAAAGCTTTGCTTCACTTGATGTCTTTGAATTGCATTGAATCCCTCTTATCTTTTCAAAAGAACAGTCTGATTCTTGGATCCAAATTGTTCTTTAACAGGGACTTCTTAATATCCTGCTGTTTCAAAACCATACTTTATCAGTATCATTATTGACTTTTAGATCCATTGTAAATGAAAATCAATCTGAATACAAATCTTAGTCCTCAACAACCTAAAACAGTGAAAAACCAGATTTCTAACCCAGCTGTTCAATTTTTCCATATAGCTCAAAAAAGAGCTTTAAAACCCCCCAAATCTGCAAGTTTATCAGTTACTTTAGTTAGCAAGAAGAGGAGTTGAGGATGAAATGGTTTTAAAAAGCTTAAGTAAAAATAGTGCATTAGAAAATTGTATTGAGAACCTATAACCAAAAAATATATTTTTAACATTCATGTTCTGGGTTAGATGTGATGTTGCTCTGCAGACAACTGTATTGTGTGCTATATACATTTAGAGCAGGTGAAAATGAATTTTCTTGTGGTATCTTCCTAAACCTCAAAGAGAACAAAAAAGGTGTGAGATGGTAAATGATCCTGTCTTATTCATCTTAGTGGAAAGTTAATTTTTAACCCAAATTTTTCAGTTTGAATATAGATGAAATTACAGAGAAAAGTGGACTGAGCAATAAATTAGACTTAGATTAACAATAGAAGAATTTCCTACTTTATTTTCCCCTATATTTACCACCTCCTTGCTCTGAGGTTACTTAAGATTTTTTTGTGTTACATCTTCCCCAGTTGAAAAACTTTCACACTATCTACAGTGATCTTTGTCAGGATTCCCTCTCTGGTTTTGTCCTAAAAGTGAACTGAGTCAGAGGCTTTTTTTTTTCTGAGCTGCTCGAAAACACTCCTGTGCATTACCAGCTCCCACAGCAGAGCAAACTTGATCTTAGCATCTTATGAGGAACTAAGGGAGTTCACCGAAAAAGTATTATTCACACTCACACAACCATGGCTAAAGATATTACAACTTTGATTTTTCAGCATAGATGAGATATTTCCAAGCAAACTGTGAGTTTCATCAGAGACCACCTGGTTTTCATCTAAGAAAGATTAAGTCTGTTGCTTTGCTGACTAGGATTAAAAACAGAAGTTTGCATGAAAGGCTAGGCAGTGTACAGAAGCTACACAAATTCATCCATGTTTCTGCTTTTACTTAGCTAGTATTTTGGACACTTGAATATTTCAATAAAAGTGGCAAGGTTGTTTTACACACATCATGAGTATTACCATCCCATTTTGCAATAGGACTGTATAACAGCCCTAACCATCTTTGATATGTAAGTAAAACAGCCTGTTTATTTGGTCAGTTGGAGCAACTAAAATTTACTGGACAATTCCAACACACACCAGTACTTAACTGTCTGAAGAAAATTCTTTCAAGGAATTTTGCATCTAGATAGCTTAACTGTCTAACAACAAAAGGTGTGTTTTTGAGGAAACTCTAAAATGAGAACAGATCTGGATCTTTCCATGAAAGGAAAAAAATATATTTAAGAAATAATTCTTACAAAGAATGTATCAAAGATCACTAAATGCAAGATGTGTACTGCCTCAAAATATGTAGTGATTATAAGTAGTGCCATTTTAAATGTAGGTGCAGTCTTCTAACCAGGGATAAGTCAGAACTGAGCAACTAATAGTCACACATTCTTATACTCTTATATATTCTTATAGTCTTTTGGGGTTGTTTGATAGGTTTCTTTTGTTTGTTTTCTGATTCAATCAATTTTAGTCAACTACTCCATTGATCAGTACGGACTTAACCCGTATGTGAAGCAAAAGGAAAAAACCTTTTGGTGAAAACAGAACTTCCTCTCCTTCATCCCTGTTCTCTTCATATTCTTCTCCTGTGTAACAGATGCAAGATCTAAGAGAGCCCAAGGAACAGAAAAAGTATTGCTGGCAAATGGTTGGAACATAGAGGTTAAGTGGTGTAAAGGTCAAAAGGAAAAAAAAGAAAAATTAAGAAGATTTTAAAAATTGCAAAAGAAAATATAAAGTTCTGGAAGTTGAGGAGTAAACAAGCACAAGCAAAGACTGAAAGATCAACAGTAAACCTATACTTTATCCCAGCTTTTTTTGTGCAGAATGATGGTGGAAACATAGAGAAAAGACGGTAGGTGGGAACAAGAGGATAAACCCAAGCTCAGCCACAGCTGAGCTAGTGGCAGAAATCAGAGGCTAAGTCTGCGCTGCTGGGGAAAAGCAAACATGAGGCACACCATATGTTCAAGATGCCCACTTCCTTTTTAACACCTGTATGTCCTGTCCTGCTAACAAGCAATTAAATAGATTTTGTTCAGATAAGCCATACCCAGTTCTCCCAGTTCTTTGTACTGAAGAGGTGGTCATATATCTATTGTTGCTACAGCTCCAACTTCTTAAGTTAATTTATCAATTGGTTTAATACAATTTGTTTAAAGTATAGACAAAAGAAAAGGAAGTAACAAAATGTTGACATTTCATGGCAGTCTGTTCATTTGGCAACTCCAGAACAATGAAGTCGATCCTTTCACAGCAGGAGAGAACCATGAGCCCCCAGCTGTTCCAATTGCAAGACCCCTTACAGTGTTTAACTGTTTAATCTTTTCTATATGAATCTCTTGATTAAAAAAAAAACAACAAAAAACCAAGCGTGCTTTAGGCATCAAAACAGTCTTTGTATGATTTAGCATTAAGGTCCTGATTAAAACAAAGCACTCAGCATGTCTTAAGCAAGATGAGGCATTAGGTGAATTCTGCTTGTGCCTTTCTGCTTGCTCTGTGGGTGGTGCACACTGGAGTTTGGGCAGCCACCTGGGGAATGGAGCATACGTGTTGCAGGGTGCTGTTTCCTACAGCATCCCCACCACCCAGTGCCTAGCAGCAATTTGGGTTCATGAAGCACACAAGATACAGGGTTTTCACATAACTCTCCCTCGCCTGCTGTCAGGCATAAACCCAAGTGTGATACAGCAGAGTTCTCACTGTCATTGCTGAAAAGTACTGATGTGAAAACTAATTAACTGGTTTGCCTTTGGATACAGCCCATATTTGTTTGGGTTAGAAATTTTAGTTGTTCTAGCCTGTACCCATTGGATAAGACATTTTAGAGAAATGTGTTTTTTTCATTGTCTTGCCAGTAACAGCTCTGTCAGATTCAAATGGCAACTTAAACAAAAGAAACCCTGTTATCTTCTGTCGTTCTGCAGTTCATCCCCCTCCTGTTTGTTTGTTTCTTTAAGCATGCTATTTCAGTACATCTTATTAAAATGCAAAAAAATGCAGTTTTTTCATCTACATCCCAGGTAAGATCATATTTTCCCATTTTAGCCATTCCAAATAGATTACTGGATGCAATGATTTTAAAGGTCTTTTCTAACCTAGGTGATTCTGTGATTCTCACAGGCACCAAGGCAGTAATTCCCAGTGATAGGACATAACGGGGTTTTGCAATTGTATATATTATGCAGCCTATTTAAATAGCTACTTGTGGCCCCAAACTCTTGGTTTTTATGGCTGAGCTGTGTGAGTCTTTAAAAAACTGCTTTGTCTTTATGGTGATTTCTTTCAGCAGTTTCCACAAAAATGACCACAAGCTAAGCACCAGCCCTCACAAATTCAGCAGCTGATAAAGCAATGAGGTGGCCAACTTCATCACCAAACTGATCTTAGCAGGCAGAGGGTTCTTTTCCTCTGAGGACTTGTCCTAAGTAGAGAATATTTCTGGCTTTAATATCAATTTGATGACAAATGCATGCCAAGTAGGCTTGGTTCCATCAAAATTTTTATACTTTTTGAGTATATTTGTCAGGCACCTCATCAAGCTACAGTAGAGAAGGCACCAGTCACACCTGTGGTCACCTGCTGCCTGTATGTCTTCCTGACTCTACTGTGCCCTTTTTCTACACAACAAATCTACTGGCAGTTAAGAGCTACATGGGGTTCATTAATGAGTAACAGATCTAGATTTATGATCTTTCAGAGGAAAACTTCAATTTCCTCCCAGCTTCCTCCCTCACACCACATATTGACATTAGAGCCAAGAGAAAGAGAGAACAGTGTTTTTATATGCATTTCTTATCATACCTGCCTAAACTGTGTGAAGGTGAATGTGCTATAGTTTTCACAGAAACAAAAAGCAGTTGCAGCAAAGTTTAGTTTCCTTTGCAGATGGGCACGAAACACTTATATCAGGAGCAATGACTAAAACCTATTCTTTCATTTAATGATATGCTATATAAAATACCAATGCACTCTCAAAAAAAGTAGTGTTTACAGATGAGCCAAACTCTGGCATAATTGACCATGTATCAGGAATTATCATTTCTAACCTATTCTTGCCTCTGTTTCTGCTCCTGGCATGCCCAGGCTCTGCAACGCTCAAGGACAACAGAGACTGAAGAGCCTGTGCAGTTGTGGCAGCTTTGCACCACAGAGCTGCTGGTGGTCTGCTTGCTCACAGTCACAGCAAAGCAGTGCTGACTTACAAAGGGATGTGGTGATTTTGTATCTTCGAGCACAAACAAGGAGTAAGATGAAAAATAGCACCTCTTTGAGACAAACCAGTGTTCTTCCTTAAGGACATTTACTTCTACTGTGCTTCTTGCAGGAGACCAGAAGCACAGCATAGCCCAGATCAGATCTGTGTGGGTTAGTATTAATGACAACCAGAAAAGCTTGATATCCTCATGAGATATTTTAGGACTGCCTGAGATTTTTAAACTTACACAAAATCCTTCTATATAAACCTTTTACACAGAGTAGCAACAATAAAAGTTATCAGAACATATATTTCACACTATTTTCAGGGTTTTGAAAGTCAAGAGTGTACTTAAAAATACTTTTTTTACCTCAGAAATGCAGTAGCCTAGAAGCTACAACCGTTAGGAAAATAACTGAATACAGGTTTTTTCTGTAAGTTATTTTTACCATTTGACTTCATTCCCAGTAAAGCCATTTGAGTTATTGGCAATAAAGTTCTGATTGCTAAGAACTATTTAGTCAGAAGAGTTGCTACTGAGCTCTATTAGGAAATGAAAGAACAGTAGTCCTGTCAAAGAACAGCAACAAATCTTTCACTTTATTAGTAGCTCTTCAAAGTCTCTATCTTTTGAGACAATACAATGATGAAGGACTTAAAATCATGTCTTAATTTGACATAGTTTTGGTAGTTCTGGTTGCATAGCTACAACCACATATGATATTGTACAGGAAAAAAAAAGCAAATTTTGAAAAAGATTTGTGGGATGTACAGTCTTAATGGAGTATGATGCCATATAATTTCTGTAATGGTGAGATATGTCAGTGGTGCAACAGAAAAAAGAAAAGTCTAAAAGAATGTGTAAAGCATGAGAGAAGAGAGTAAACTTTACTACATCATTAGCATTTATCCTTTACTGTATCACTGAGGTACACACAAAATGGCTTTCCTGCTGCTCTCCCAAGTTAAGCATGTGAAACTAATCTGTTTCTTTAGTTGGTTGATTGGTTGGTGTTGCGGCATGGCCTCACCCTGCTAGATGGTCAGTGGCCGCAACCTTCCCAGAAGCCTCACGCTTGCCCAGCAGTACCTCGGTGCGGTGTGCAGTAGCCGGTGGGAAAGGTACAGTGCCGTGCCCTCCCTGGAGTCCCTCGCAGGTTCCAAGGCTCCCTGAGCCTTGCTATCCTGGGTGCAGGCTACCACCTGTGGCCAGTAACTCCAAGGGAGGCCGTGAAGCCACCACACGTACACCTGCTAATCCCAGCAGCGCAGATGGTTGCGCAGGCAGTTGCACAGTTGACGCCTTAAGACAGGAAAAAAGAGTCGGAGGTGGACTCTCCTTATGATGTTCCACAGAAGGTATTTATTCTTGGAGGGTCAGGGAAGGAGAGCCAAAAGCACAGGGTGACACAGGATTATATGCCAAACCAAACAGGGGCGGAGAGAACACTGAGGGCCAATCTCATTAGGGTCAGGGGGAGGAGAAAAGGCGGGGTAGCAGCACACAAACCAATAGGGGTAGGCAAGGGGAGGAGCAGGGGAACAAAGCCAATGGGGCGTCGAGTGAGGGAGAACTTTCCAGAACATAACCATATACAGAACATAGACTGACAGGGTTAAACCAACTGAATGGGGGAGCATACCACTCCAAGGCCTGGGTGGGAGAGACCTTCCTCCTTATCACAATCCAGGGAGAGATCCTGGACCTCGAAGCTTTTACTTAATACAACACCTGGGCTTCCTGGCCCCACTGGCTCCTCAGTCACTTATGTGGCTGGCCTATCCTCCGCAGCATCTCCAGCTGCAGGCCAAGCCACCACCATAGTTTGGTTTTTTGGCTGGCAAAATTTCAACTCTAATCAGGTCAAAATCCAAGGAAAAGTAAATTTTTACAATTCAGAAATATTATTTTGGTTTTATTCTATTAAGTTTTATTAAAAGTCTTTACATTAAAATTGAAACAAACTTCAATTTCATTGAAATGTCAGAAGAAAACTTTATAACATCAAAATGAATGATCTGGTAAAACTAAAATAAATTAACTAATTTTCCATGTCATTGAATCTAACTCTCGTCAAAAAGATTGTTTAGTTAAAATAATTTTCCTTTAACAGTTCCAAGTGAGAAATAATTTCTTAGGCATATTAAGAGGCTTGGCTCCTCAGTTCACATCTGCACATCCACTTTCCCTGCTCAGAATTGAATATAGAGTTCAGAAAGCCTTTGTATTTAACCAACTATGAAGCTTATCTTTCTGTATAAAACTCTCTTTAATAATTTCTGCATAATAATGTTATAAAAATAACTATGTTTAAGAATAAATACAATCTGTAAAAGCATAATGCTAGCAGCAGATATTTAAGGGCATTTTTCTTTTAGAGATAACACGAGGCATAATGTATCTTTCCTTCCTTGTACAGATGAGAAAACTGATTGGTCTCATTTTTACTCTCCTCAGTGCTTTGAAACGTCCTCACATTCATTAACTCCAATTAAATGGCTGATACTTTTGAACTAGAAAGCACTAGGTTTGTGATACTTTATTCTTTCCATCTGTCTTTTCCATCTCTAAAGCAATATTGATCATTTATTAGAGAACCTCACTGTTTTGGTGGCTGGAATGAGCAGCTGCTGGCTCCCTTCAATTCCCCTTATAATTTGAAAGCTGCTGTGCCCAGTGCATGATCAAGCTTTGAAAAATCTGGGCCAAACACTGGTGCTGCACTTCTGGAAAGCACATCACAGGGTCCTCAGCAGAAGAGAAGAGCAAGCAAAACAAAGGTAAGCCTGAGCAGCTTTGTGAGAGCTCTGATAATCTGCCACAGTGTTTGATAGAAATTGAAGAGTTCACATCTCTACGTAATGAGTTGGGACCTCCTTTGCCACTGTCAGGATGCACCAGTGTGGCATCTCCAGCTCTCTTCAGCCTTCAGCAAATGCTCACAGCATCTGCCTTGTGCTCCTGCTTCTGCCCACAGCAGCACCTCTTAGCCTCTAACTGAGCTGGCAGAAGCCTAGCAGCATCACTGTTGTGCACACAGCTGGGGAGTCTTTGGTTCTATTTCACTTTTATCTACTTTGGCACAAAATAACTATATTGCTTCCATGCTGCTTTTGAAATCTAGAGTATTGAAGACATCTCCATGGTAGACAAAAGACTGCTTACCAACAGGATCTTAAGCATTTCAGCTTAAGAAAAAGACACATAAAAAATATGCTGCTGGTCATATGACAAAAGTCAAGTGTCAATATTTAAATGATTATATGTTTTAGTTACTTTGCTGCCAAACAGTATTTTACTTGATATTTCTTGGTTTACAGTATGTGTGAGTTAGCTGTCATCAGGAACTCATGCGAATCTGCAAACAAAAGTAGACAATCTGCTAACAAAACAGAATGGATATGTAGATTGAAAATGATTCCTCTTTCATTTAAAGCCAAATTGGCTAAAGCCAGCCTTCAAAATGGAAGACATGTCAGTCAACAATATCTCTCATCATCGTTTATTAATTTGGTCCTTGGTTATTCTATCAGAGTCGAGCCGGCAGTGCATCTATGGTTACACATGCAGTGTTCATAATAAATCACAGTGACTTGTCACTTAGTTTAAATAGCTATTTACATAATAATTAATTGATATAATCTGAAATATTAACAATACTGACATACGACTGCCAAGTATTTTCCTGTAGAACAGTTTTTCTCCTCTTATTACTCTCCAAGGAAAGGAATCTCCAGATCCTCCCGATTTTACTCTCCTCATAACTATGGAAACTCTCTTTTTGCTGCTTCATTGAAGAAGACATCTTTTCACAACCTTGAGCTTACTCATCCAACCCGATTTTCCTGTAACTCTCACAGAGAGTAAAATTTTTCCAAAGGAAAATGACAGAGTCTGACATGATCTTATCAAAACCATAGTTATTTCTCCTTAGGCAGTGGCTATTTTCCATGTCACAGTTGCAGAATTTTCTTGGCCTATCTTCACGCCTCACATTTTCACTTGGACGAGAAGTCATCTCTTTGCAACTTTTGAATGCTTTCTCACATAAAGATGTGAGAAGGCTGAACTAAATTCCCAAGTATTTTCATCTCTTTTAGAGGAGCCACCTCAGTAAGCCTGCATTACCTCCACCTTCCATTTGCAAGCCCTCATCTTTATGCTGTCTCCTGCGCTGCCCTTCCCAGGCCTCAGGAAAATTAGTCTTTCCAACAGATGCAGCTGCCAGGGGCTGCTTAAGCTAGTCCGTGTGTGGGACACAGAAGGGCACTAGCTTGGAGTTCTACATGGAGGTGCTGGAAAAAGAGACTGGCAATGGGAAACCTGGCAAGGAATAGGAAGACAGAAGGTGGTGTAAAGCTGTTCAGGCTCTGGAAGAAGGGAATGAGTCTCCTGAGCAACAGGCTCACTTTGTGTCTTCCTGTGAGTCTCATCCACTTCACATTTCTTTTCACCCTTGGGAAGAAATCATTCATCTATCCCACGCTGAAACATTAAAAAACTGTTAAAACGCTATTAAAAAACTGTCCTCTTCCAGCCTAATGGTGGGCCACCAGCACCCTGCAGCTTGTGATCTCTCTGCAAGACACATCTTCAGCTGCTGAAATGACTCCCACTCTCCATCACAGTAGAACAGGCAGAGGATGGTTCCACCTTCAAAAAACTAAAAAACTGCCATTCCAACTGAATGTGTCCTTCCCACTTCAGGAAGGACCTCAGTGACAGGAAATGCCCTATGGTCTTTGCAAGGAGGGATGGAGGGTACTGCTCAGGGACGGTAAATGTAGGCAAAGCAGGAGTTGTGATGCTCCAGTAAAAAGCTTTGTGGAGTGCTCTTGGACTGAGTTTCCAAAGTGAACCCAGCTCACATACACCAAAACTGTTCTGAGAACCAAACCACACAGGATGAATAAAACCAGAAAATTTGCTCCGTGCTGCTCTGGACCACACTGAAAATATTGCTGCAACATATGCTGTTGAGGAAGAGAGATGCAGCAGCTCAAAAGGGGCAGCTCAGATGGGGGTATCCCTAGTCAGGCGTGCCCCCCGCTCTCTGCTGACTTCACTGGGAACTCTAGGCAACTGTGCTCTTAAGGAAACAGTTACCTAAAGGGCAGAGTGAAAGTGCTGAAAAGATGCCTTTCTCTCTTGCTTTCCTGTGCTGTGTCATTACTCACTTGTGCTTCCCTCTTGATATGAAAATTCAAGACTGCAACTCCCATCCATCTCTGACCCTCTGAGTCCAGAGGCACAGTGGTGGAGAAACGTGGTATAGTTAAGAGGGCAGCTCTACCTGCAGATCAGGTGCTCAAGAATATCCTCAGAGTGTGACACTAAATGAATACTGTTTGAAGATGAATAGCAAAAGAGAGGCATGCTTTTTTTTTCTTTTTTAGTTTTACAGTACCAAGGCCATTTTCACACCCTCCAGGCACAGTGACTGAAAAGCAATGAAAAACACCCAATTAGTGTGGAGGAACATTGGACCTCTTCAATGAAACACTTTCTTTTTTGGAAACAGTTTCTGTCTGAGTACTGCCAGTCACAGGAAATGGGGCCTTTCTCCTAGTTTTTTTATTTTAGGAACATAGGGAAAGAATTGAGATCAGCTGGGACTATAAACCCTGAGAAGTGGGATGAGTCTGTTCTGGGGATAGGGAATGGTAGGAAATGTCCTCTCTTCATTATGGGGTTTAGAAGATGGTGATCTCATAAGGTCTCCTGTCTTCACTTCCCGGTTGCTAGTTTCTCACTCTACATGGTAGTAGAAATCTTTCCCATTGGAGATTCACTAATTTCTTGTATTTTTCCCTTTTCTCTGCCTGCTTGTCACATTTAATTTTAGTTTTACAGATCAGGGAGAAAGATAGCTGTTGTTGTACTTTAAATATTCAAGAATCAATCAAGTTATTGCTAGTAAGATTCCTGTCAGTTTAGATAATAAAAACATAGACGCTGCTTTCAGAGCTCTTGCGGTTTGCAAGAAGGATTTTGATTTCAGTCTAAAACAGCTGGAGGAGCCTTTTGGCAGCTTAATATCAGATATCAAATATATGTTTTGAGTAAGAGTTCTCACAACAGCTTGCAAAAGCAGGTAGAAATTCTTTGTGACAGGAAATTTGGTTGCTGTTGATGCACGCAGGTATGGGGGGTGTGGCTGAATGGGTGTAGAAAGGTTTGTGTTTGTTCTGTACATTGAATACAGCCACCTTGTTCTCTTTGCAAAGCCTTTTCTTTAATTAATATCTAAAACCCACCTGGAACATATGCATCTCATGCTGAGTTGTAAAATGTCTGGAGAAAAATGTTTTTAAATATTTAAGATAGATTCTACAAGTGGAAAGAAGGTCTTGCATGTATTGAGGAAAATACACCCAACAATCACTTTGCAGTTAACCAATTAGCTACTTTTCCAGTCTGCTAGTAATTTTCTGTAATGCATCACTATAGTAATGGGGCCAGATATTAATGCTTCCTTTGCAGTGAAGAGCTGTCATTTTTATAAACGTGCCCTCAGTTTGGCCTTCACATGTCTGTAACAGAAAACTAATATTTACAAGATCTATATGGTCTTTGGAAAAATGAATTACAAGTCTAGACTACAATTATATTGCATTGGAGAGGTCAGAGATCTGTTTCAGAAGAATTTCTCCAAATCCCTGAGCATTCTTTTATAGACAAAAATATTTCCCACCAAATTTAGAAAATTCCCTGGGAAATGATGATTCAAAAGTTCCTCTCAACTTTTCAGAATGGAATTAATAAGGTGATGAGCACTTTAACTGCTTGATTTCCTGGCATCTCACTGTGCTGCATATATAAAGGCAGTAGTGGGAGGTAGGATATGAGTTATGCAGGCAGAGAAATGAACTTGTTATCAAAGGACAGACTTAATTAACTGGAGAGATATACTGATTTTTGTAAGAAGAATATATTATAATCAGCATCTACTGTTGATGATTTTGCCTCTCCAAATCATAATTTTCTAGAAGAAGACTATTTCCTTGAAAAATTTATGATTAGCTAATTAGGAAAAAACAGTTTCACTTTTTCCTTATGAAAGCTTAATAGCTTTGTAATTATAAAACTACTGCCAAGTATACCTTAAGCATGAATTTTTAAGAAGCTTGAGGTAGACAAAGGAATGTTACTTGAAAATGCAAACCTCGAACCAGTTTTTGCTGCCTTTTCCTTTGTGCTCTTTAAATTTAGCTTATAGACAGCTTAATTATTTCTCTCTGAATCTGGAGGTAATATTGGATTAAAATTGCATGTTGGACTAATTTTGCGGAATTGAAATTGTAGAAGTGTAAAATAAGACAGGCTGATTTAAGTTGTAACTATAGAGAGGCTATCCATTATTGTCCAAATAGATGAGTAATTATTTGAACTGTTTCCTGTGCTCAGCCAAAACTCAAATACAAAGGAGAGTGGATGAAGGGGCAAACACTGAAAGTGTAGAAGCAAGTGTTAACACATTCTGAAAACAAATAGTGGTTCTGCAAAGCCTTCACTATTAATGGCTGTGCCATGTGCAATTTATTAAGAGGAAAGATTGTTTCTGTTAGATAAGGTGTTATGGAAGTGCAGACATATGTCTCTGTTAATGGGCTTTTTGTACAAGTCTGATAGGGAAATCAATGTGCCGTGCTCAGAGCGAAGCCCTGGTACAGGGAGACGCCGTCGGACAAAAGACCTTGCCAGGTAAGGATCAGGCACAGCAGTGGCTGGAAGGTGAAGCTATTGGGGTATGGGGGGCAGGAAAAGGTGCTGGGGGAGGCATGGGTGGCATGGCGAAATCCTGGATGGACAAAGGCTCTGGATTAGAGCGCACATGTGGGAGCTTGCAGTGGGGGAGGATGTCCCTGGAGGCCTGCAAGTGACAAAAAAGGATAAAGCAGTTTCATGGGGGTGTCCCGAGGCTGAAGGATCTCAGAGACGTGTTTGAGGTTCTGTAGAAGATATTGGAGGGCTGGACTACCCCTTCCAAGAGCCTGCTCACTCCTCTGAGCCTGGCAGTGTTTGAAGGTGATACAGTTCCAAAACCAGCCAGAATCTCATCCTACTACTGAGGGCAGAGAAAAAGCTGGGATGAAGGAAATAGGAGGGGGCTGCAAAGAGATTGCTGCCATTGTTGCTGTTGCTGCTTGGGAGACTGCTGGCATGGCAGGAGCTGATCCTGCCCCCCCATCCATGCTTGTCCTTCAGTGCTGAGAAGAAAAGCCTTGCAGGCTGGCCCTTTCTTTCTTCCTGTCCTCAGGCACAGAGAAATCCCACAGCTTCCCATCCCAGCTGCTGTTGGGTGTGTGCTTAGCAGACATGGGACAGGCTGGCCAGGATGCCTGCAGGATGAGCATAGAAGGGAGAACCCACTGTGCTTGGATGTGGTATTTCTCCATTAGGAATGGGTTAGGTGTAGTTTACCCTTTCCTGCAGAAAGGGAGAGTGTAATATGCTATCCCCATCCTGGTATTTTCTGTAATTTCTTTTTCTGGGAAACATCCATACTGTCATAGGCTGAGGCAATACAGGCAGCTTCCTCAGTTCATTTATCAACAGCAGCAGGTGATGAGATACTCTGTCCTGCATCATGTCACTGAAAGCTTCCCAGGCTTTTAAAATTTCTTTTCTCCTGCTAAGCTTCTGAAATGTGTTGTGCTTCCTACCTGATATGACTGAGTCAAGACGAATGAGCAGTGGCTTTGAATTTTTAAGAACATGGCCTCTTAGCAGCAGCAGCTGGAGAGGATGAGGTCTCTGGAATATCTCTTGTCCAAATTATTTACATCTCAAGCAAGTCCTCTGAGCTCTGCTCCCCGATTCACAGATGCAGGTTGCTCTTGCCCTTTTATGCTGGTTTGGAAGTGGCCAGAGAAACAACCTGATCATTCTCGGCAGCATTTGTAGACGGCTTAGAGTAACTTATCCCCAGTCTGAACTCGGGGAAAAAAGCGTGAGTTGCTATGGCAAAGTCTGCTTCTCACAGGTAAATGTATTTTTCAAAGCAATGAAGATTGTGAAAAAAATATTTATGTTGTATGTTCCTTTCCTTGGTGTCGCATAATCATACAAGTTCTGGTCATGCTGGTAAACATTATATCTAATAATCAGACACAATTTTGTTTCACATCTGCTATTTCATTTAGGTAAATACTGAGTTCCTGCTTCCTAGAGAAATATTTGACACTGAATTAAAGACGCAACCCTGGAGATAGCTGAGTGTTTATATTGTAGCTCCTTTGGCAACCACCAGTAAAACAAGTTGTGTTTTCCGTCTATAACCTTCTAAGGGCACAGTAGACAAAGAAAGATTATCCACTTTGCCACTGTTTTGCTACTATCATTTGCTTTGCTTCTGCTGTATATCTCTATCTGAAATCACACCGTTCAGACAAATATTAGCTACCAGCAGCTACAGTGTTACTGTTTGTCTGATGCATAAAGGCAGTTCTGGAAAGGAATGAAGTTATGACACGGATCTTATTGACCCAGATTTGTTCTGTAAGGCTAAAGATTGCTCTTATTCAGCAAAAAAGAAATTGTTCAGTTCTACACATATGCCCTGTGACTATACAATTTGTTTTCAGGTAGGCGGGCTACAGAGGCTGCAGAATAGATAATCTTCCTGTCCTACACAATGAAGATATTTAAAATATTTTAAAAATTCCTGTTCAGAAGTTTTAGAAATTATTAGGGCAATATTAAGGAAAAATGAGCTCAGGAGTACAGGAAGGACATGAACCGGAATTTCCCTTGTGCTGAAGAATGCCATGACTACTTACTCCTGGGATATTTTCCATACATCTTGTTCACTTCTTTTCCTTTTCATTTAATTGGAATTCTAGACTGAATCTTTTCCAGGAAAAGTTTTGAATTAAAAATTACTTAATTGAAAAATTCCTAACAAGCTTTACTGGACAGATTTGGCAATTATAACACAGGCCATTTGGATTTGACCTTCAATACAGTTCTAAATGTCAAATTAATTGCAAACCACAAAATCTCAGTATTATGTGCACTGAAAACATTAGCAGTTTTATTCTAGTTTAAATGATGTTAGTGATTTTTCATTTTCTGTAGAAAAAAATTTAACGGAGAACAAAATCAATCCATAAAAAAATTTAAAGGGCTGTGTTAGTTTAACACTAATTACTATCACCCTTTTTCTGTTGTATTGGAGTGAAATTTGCAGCTACTTCTAGGATCAACTAAAGAATATATGCCATTCTTATCTCCTAAGTGACCTGCTTGTTAATTGCATGGTGGACACTTGCGTTATATTTAGGTGCTGCTTCTTCTAGAGTTCAAATACTCCAAACAATGTATGTAATTGTGACATGCAGGAAAATTCAATCTGAGGGACCTATCTGGTCCCTATCTTTCTTTCAGCAGCTCCAGAATACAAAGAAACAGAAGCTGAAATACACTGCACGCACCCTTCAGTGAAAACAGACATCCAAAGGATTTTACTTTCCACTTGGACACCATGGGCACGTTTGCACAAATCTCAGAAGATGGACAGGAACCTACTTTGCTTCTGTGTTATAAATGTTTGGACTTGATCCAGTTGCTCAGGTGAGTGAAGCCTGTGCTCTGCATGACCTGCATCAGGTCTGCAGCTTTTGGACCAGAGATCACCAATGCCTGGCCAGACTGGAGAGCATGGAGATGGGTCTGGACCTCCCTACAATTCTCCTTGCTGTCAGCAGGGTGACTGACAGTGATATAGTCAAAGGAAGAGACTCACAGTGGTCTTCACCATCTTCACTTTCTTAGGCTGTCTCATTGCAGCATCTAAGATAGCATGGACCTAACTTTTAGCATTAGGCAAAAGTGTAATTTAGTGTATAATCTAATATGTCCTTAAAATAAATCATCTTAAATAATGGTCTTTAGTCACCTAGTTACTTACTGTTCTCAAAGACAGTTCATGGTTTTTTTAAAAAAAAAGTTTCAATTCCCTCCATTTTATTTATTCATAATCTGCAAGCCATTCTTTTTATATAGGAAAGAGATATCAGCAATTATCCTTCAAAGCCCCAGTTTTAGCAGAAGTCAATTATGCTGCACATTTTGTTACCAATTGTTCTGCCTCCGTTCATACTGATGGCAATTCCTCATCCCAGAGATTTCAATAAAAATGTGTTTTGTAAAGAGTCTCTTTCTCTCCAAAATTAGCAGTGCAATGGCAGAAGGCAGACTTTGGCCTTACACTAATTGCTGAGCATGTCTGTGTTGCACCCAACCACTGATGCATCCCTCAAGGCAGAAAGGTGGCACATGGAGCTTTCTATGAAACAGGCTTAAGTTCCACAGAGCTTTGTGTGGGGTGACTTTAGGAAGAAGGGAAGGTGGGCAGGGAGGATACTTGTGGAAAGGTCTCTGCAGCAGCAGACTTTCCCCAAACCCATTTTCCCTTACTCTCTAGCCTCAGGGAGAGGACAATGGTTGGAAAGGCACACGTGGATGGGAATACAGAGATGCGCTTGTACAGAATTTGACCAAACAGGGACCAAGACTTAATGTGCCGGTGTCCAAAATCCAGAATCACTTTCCTATTTGAAGAAATAATTAATTGCAATTTATAGAAAAGGAGGGAAAAACATTTGTCTTGTGTTTTGTCAGAATCTTTTCATAATTCTAGCACTGATTATGTGTTCTTTGCTCTGTGTTTCGCTTCACTCAGTAAAATTGTTCCTTTTCAATGAAGAAGTATTTTGTCCCTACAAAAGTGTTTAAAGTGATATTTCCAAGGAGTTTAGACATTACATTTCAGCTTACTGGAATGAGTACATCTATATTTAAAGCAAATATCCATCATTGTCATCCCAAAATAAAATAAGGTCTAGCAAAACCATTAGCCACTGTTAAAGCCGTGACATGCAACACTGCAGCAGAGGTATTCCTTGAGACACTGCAGTTAACTCTCAGGAGCTATGCCATCGGCGAGGAGCCATAGCACTGATTTCAGCAGCAAGAAGCATAAAAGCCATCACTTCCAGTGCAGCATTTAGTGCTGTAAATGAAGAGAGGAGAGGATAATATTGAGAGCTCATGCTACACCTGACAGGTCTCGGATAGATCCTTAACATAAGTCCCAGAATTTTTCAACCATATGATACAGCTTGTCCCCTAGAATTTAATTTAATTATTGAGCTAAGAAATTGTCCTTGTAACACAAGGTCTGTATCTCACTTGCATTCAGGCCAGAGTAAAATGCAACTGAGATATAAACAGCATGTAGATGTTGTGCTTGCTTTTTTCAAGGGAAGGAGGTGAGGATGGGTCACCCTGTGTATCACTTTTCAATGCAACATTGACCCCTGAGTGCTGCTGTGGCTGTGCACTTCATAGGCTGTCATGGATAATTATGATGAAGCTCTTTTTTCAAATGACTCCAGAAAGTTTTTGTGCTGCAAAATAAGAAAGGCTGGGGGCAACTCTTTTACTGGACCCATGCCTTTCTGACCTCAATATTAGCTTATACTCCAGTTCTCCTGCAGGGTGACATCAACTAGTTCTCCCAAGGACAGTCTGAAGGTAGCTCACTTCAAGGATGGATTCCAAATGACAGTGTTCCCAAGACTGAATTAGGTTTGGCTTCCTGAAGTCCTGTGACACATCTCCAGAAATCTTTGTAGCATCCTACCCCTTCATGCCAGATCTCAGGACATGCGACAAAAAGCATCAGGTTCCTGCTCCAGGAGCAAGAGTTTGGTGCGCTTCAACATCACTTCTGACATCTTACAAACTAAAATAATGTTTCTGTTTAAGGAACACAGAGTACCAGAGAAATCCAGGAACAAGATGAAGAACCAGTCTGTTCTGGATAGAGCTAATCTTAGACAGTGTGTGTCTCTTGACAGGCAGACAGTAGCCTCCACTTCTCTTGTTTAGCAGAATAGGAGAGCAAATGCTCCCATCTGTGAAACCATTCTGGAAAGATGTTCCCTGAAATTATTAGATGATAGGCAATATAAAATAAAATACAGTTATAGAAGTAAATGCTGGGTTTAGGAATGAATTTTTTGTATTAATATTTATTTTTGGAACACGAAAAAGATGCAATTTTAAAAGTCCTTTGGAATCTTTAGCATTCTTTGTTTTCTTGTTCTCACCCAAATCAATGTAATCTTTTATTGCACAGGGATTTTCAAGATAAAAGACCAAAGCACATATCCTCTTTATCTAACCAAAAGTGAAGGCTGAGGCATCCAGCCATGGTTACAACCAGTGTCTGTGCTGAGCTCTCCCTGGACACCTTTATCTCCTGGCTGAAGTTCAGAGCTTCTCAACTGAACTGACTGCTACCTAGCTAGCGAAAGTCCAGCTGTAAAGATGGCTCCTGGAATGTGCTTCTTCGACCTTGAAGGTGGGGCACTGAGCCACCTGAGCCCGAATTTAGAAAACTGATGGCTCAACTTGTTGGGTTCAAGCACAGTATCTTGGTAATAAGCTGACTTCTGTGACTCCTACCCCAAGCTGCCTGTAGGAAGCCTGAGGACTCTGGGTACATTATGGGCTCCAGTGCATACATATCAGGTGTGCAAACATTCAGTGTTTAATTTACTCTGAAAAAAGAAATAAACCTGTATTTGAAGTAAATAACACTTCCTGCAACACCATAAAACCCTCTAGAACACCAATCACGAAATTGTCCAGCACATTTTGGACACAACATAGAATAAAATTAGTTTAAAAATTCACTGAAAAAAATATTCTCCATGTCACCATATTGGAGAAACATTCCCTGTTCATTCCACTCCATGACAGATGGAAATAACGAGTCTTTTTCTGAAGGATAGTTTATATACATAATTTCTCCTAAGTTTCGTTGCCTCATATGGCAACCTGCTAGGAATTAACTGTGTAGTTCTTAAACACTTAGTAATCTGTAAAAATAATGTGCAGTATGCATACAAATGAAAGCTTGGGTTAATCAGTCTTAATCTTGTGTCTTAGAATGATATGGTCATTTGAACACAATATGTAAAATATTTGGTTTAGAATGCTAAAAAAAATTATTACTTTATATTTAAAACACTACCTGTATAATTATTTACATTTATTCATTTCAGACAACTTTTCTTGCAGAGGTAAAAAAATATCTTTATGAGTAGAGTTTCAGATGCTGCTGCTTCAGTTACCATAGATGATGAAAAACATGCTTCCTGCTAATTTGAAAATACTTTGCTGGAGAATTTGACTAATTGTACTCATCCAGAAACTTAATATCTTTGAATTGCTTGAAACCATACTCTTAAATTTGGTCATTAATATGTTTGTTTCTTCATGCAAGGGAGCCCAATGTTAGTAGATATTTCAGATATACTAGAGTACAATGTTCTAGATATT
The DNA here is from genome assembly GCA_013397565.1 of Ptilonorhynchus violaceus. Taxonomy (NCBI): domain Eukaryota; kingdom Metazoa; phylum Chordata; class Aves; order Passeriformes; family Ptilonorhynchidae; genus Ptilonorhynchus; species Ptilonorhynchus violaceus. The sequence continues at coordinate 913,955 of VZRJ01005113.1, read as the reverse complement.
TCAGTGGAAGAAGGTATTTGTCTGATCTTTTCCTAATTTTGAGATACACAACAGTGATCTCACAGACATGTTTTGTAACTAAATTAAGCAAGTAAAAATACAAAGCTTTTGTATTGGTCCCTGAATGCCAAGTCAGCATATACATTGAAACAGAAACTAATATGTAAGTCCTCTCGTAGGAGATAAGCTCTTTCAAATCTAGTCACTTCTCTAACACTTAAAAAAAAAAAAAAAATCTGCTTTTCACAGAAATAGGCCCAAATGTCAAATACACATCAGATTTTCAACAAGATTCTGTTACTGGAGATGGAGGATGCTCTCTTCATGCGCTGCACTTTTGGCATTTTGGATCCCCCCCCCAACTTGCCTTACATTTCCTTGCCTTACCATGACATCACATCATGTCCCTTGCCTGCCAAAGAGTCCCTCAACCAGTAACATTTCATCACTATTATTGCCAGAAACTGGCACTTATATTCCTTGTAAAGGGTTTTATGTCAAGGTCTGAGAAATGCTTTTGCAAGATATAGCCATTACTGTTATTACACTTTAGAATAACTAAGTTTTCAGCTCACTGGCTGGACAGAAAAATGTATTAGGTTAAACACAATGCTTATTAGTTCTGCAAAAAAAGGGCTACATTGTCTTTTTACAGTTTTAAATCTCTTTAAACTTTACAAGTTTAAGTAACTTCTTGTAATCTCTTTACAAATGTAATGCCCTTACAAAGACCCTTTATGCCATTTTGAGCATTGTTCTGAAATGGAAATTGTGATATAGATGTATTTCAAAAAAGGTTAGATGTTTTAAAAAATCATAATCCAAGAGTTATGCCCAGGAATAAAACTGGATGAATTTATAAGATATAATTTTTCACCACAAAATTAACTAATAAAAATTTAAATACTTAGATTTATTTTGTCAAAATACCCTGAATTCTTTTTGTGCTAAAACCTTAGCAGAATGTTCTGTCTAGAAATCTATTTTATTAGGAGTCTTTTAAATAAAACTGAAATATTATGTTTAAAGTGTCTTTTTTCGACTGAACAAACTTTATGATGTTGACTTTGTTAACATGACAGCTGTTTTTCTGCTTTTCTACACCCATATCATCTGAAGATTCGTTTATACAGCTGTGTTCAAGCAGAGGTGTTTCTAGACTGAGTGCTTTCAAAAAGTCTCACTTTTTTACACCATAAATTGCATTAAAAAAAAAATCTTCATATAGATAGTGGAAGCAAATCTGTAAAATGCCATGTTGAGAATATGAGTGCTGGGGCTAAAAGAAGAGCCCCTCGTGGCATTGCTGCCTGCCTTAGCTGTACATTGCAAATGGCCCAAACCTCTCTTGAGAAGATAGAAAAATGCATTTAAGATTCACAGAGCTTGGCCAGGAGCCAGGTTTTACTTTTACACTTGCAGTTGTCATGAAACAGTGTAAAGCTAAGAAGCAATGATGTGCCAGAAGGTGAAAAAGCTATGAGAGCACCTCAGGCACCCATCAGGAGGATGACGTGGTGTGGAAGGGAGATGGCTTGGTACAGGAAGGTGCAGGCAGAGGAGAAAGCCCCTGCTTCTGAAGTGCAATACGTGAACCTAAAGGCTATCACGACAGGGACAGTCAGCATGGGAATGCTAACCAGAAATTCCAGGTTCCCTCACCAGGTGCATTTTCAAGTAACTGTAGCAAGCTAATCATGATCTGTCAGTTCCTCTTCTTGTCTATATGAGAGGTCTATTGCCATTAAAATTGAACCTACTATTGTCAGAGTTTTACCTCTGAAAGGTGCAGGTGCTTTACATGTGTCTTAACTGAAGGAGGTAATGTCAGCATGCAGGAATTCCAAGTTTGCAAAATACCCTCGCTTTAAATTTGCAGAAGACTATTTCTTGGCCAAAAAAAGAATACAAGGAAATTAACCTTGTCTACTACACACAAACTTGATTTTCTCTGGGAGATTTTTTCTTGAAAAAAAGTGAATATTAGCACATGGGAATCGTCACCAGTTCTCTTTCACCGTCATTTATACCCATCAAAAGAAAATGAGAAAGCCTGATGACTTTTCTAAATCTTTGCTTGACTATCACCATGGAAGTAGAAAAAGGGCAAGAAAATAGAATTTCTCACCTCTTCTGTGACACTACTGCCAGCAGAGTTCCAGCTTTAAGAACAGAAACTTCCCTTTGAAGTCTCATATTTGATGGGATTGACCTCACTTTGTGTGTTCTCCTGTTCCCGTTCACCCCTGCACAAGGAGTGCAGGCAGGCAGGACTATGTAGACCTGTCGAAGCCAAACCAGAGCTGTACCCACAGGCACAAAGGGCTGGGCTTTCACCCTGTGAAAGGCAAATAGAGAAGGCTAGTGAGCGGCAATATGCCAAGGTGCCAAGCAAATTTTGAGGGACTCAGGTTCAAGGTCTGCCCTTGGCTTTCTGGGTGAACCACTTCCCCTTCTTGGCTTCTGCTTACAGCAAACAGGGGCACTGAAGCCTCGCAACACTCTGCCAGAGGGATTTCAAACAAAAGGTTCAGGTTGTTTTGCAAAATTGCCTCAGGGTTTAAATAAAAGTTGTTAAATGTTTTTATTTTTTATTTTTGTGAAGAAGCACTGGAAGATTAATACATTAGAGAACATTAAGCGGCCCAGTGCAAATGCCTGGGCAGAGTGAAGTAGAAGAGGCATTTTGGTGCAGACCTGAATTTAATTAAATGATTAGACCAGCCAAGTTTTCCAGCATTGTTTATTTTCATTGATTCTCTTGAACTGAAAAAAAATATTTCCAACTGATTTCTAAGAACTGTAGAGATAGCCCTGTTAAGTGCTTGTGGATATATATAGGAAAATCATCATGTGAGTACCTTGGTTTACAAGGCAATTTCATAAAAACTTTCCAACATGGTGAAGATGGACAGAGTTGAGAAATTTAGAACTTTCACCCACCACCTCCTCTGTCTGTCACTAGTGTCAGTGGCTGTACCAGATGATGGCTGAGAACAAACTTTGTTATGAGCATGTAAAATCTTTGGACAACTTCCTAACCACATCCTCCAGCATGCAGTCCTAACACATTTCACACAGTTGTCACAAAAATTTGCAACAATCATTGTCTACAACCCAAACTCGCAGAATAATGGCATTTCCAGAAAATGTCAGCTGTTGGTTACACTTGCCATGAGTAATTTTTTACTCATGGTTTCTGGGAAAGCCTTTAAAAATTGTGCTGAGCCTAAAGCTCAGGCTGGATGGGCAGCAGACAATTAAATGGAGGATCTACAGCCATTTGGGCACATATATCCAGGAGGATACTGCATCTTTGGGTAACTGGGCCAGGAGAAAAGTGAGACATAAGCCACCTGTTGGGTGCCCTTCTGGAGGGGACTCTGCAGTGCCTGAGGCAGCCTCTCACACATTTCAGGGCAGCTCACCAACATTTCCCCAGTTTTCAAAAGGTTAAAAAAAGGTGGGTTATGCCAATAACATGTATACACTAGGTTTTTTTCCTTTATTTCTCTGTATGTTCAAATACGAGAGGAAGAGGGTTATTAGTTGTTGCGGCCATAGGTGGAGAGCTGATGTGTGTGCACTCACACCTTCAAGAACTCACTGAGTGATACACAGAGACATGAACACCAATCTCTAACCACCTATGTGTCTTTTCTTATATTAATATTTATCATATTAAAATGAACAGAGTAAAATTTGAGAAACCTGTCAGGACCCCAGATGAACACACATTCCAGAGATCTTGCATTTTTGAAAATGAGTATTTCTTTTCAGACTCGATTTGGAAAAACCTCTAGGTTTTGTTAAGAAATAATTTGATTTACAGAAGTAACTGGATTGTTGCTGCAATACCAGAGGCATTTATTCTGGCCATGTTTCAACTATTGTGATCTGCAGTACTGCTGTGTTGACAACATGAGTTTTCATAAGTTTTCTCTTATCTTCTTGCAACTATACTTTTTCTTTGTTGTTGTTGTTGTTGTATAAGGAGCTCTCCAACACTTTTTGGTTGGAATCTTGTTTTACTTTGGCTATTTTCCTGACTTGGTGGTGGTGGTGGTGGTAAGGGCTGGATTGATGTTTTTTGAATGAAAATATTTTCCAGAGAGGTAAAAATCAGCATCAAAATGTGAAAACTTCAAAGAAAAAAAGAAAAGGAACAAAACTCACAACCCCCTTCCCTCAGCTCTGACTCTTCAGCTCTCCAGGATAATGAATGGTGAACTTCTCACTCTGATGTACTTCTGGGGCTTCAAACCAGCCATGGAACACATCTGCTTTGTTTCAAAGGATTTTAATTGTGCTATGACTCTCTTCTTTTAAGTGACAGAGCCTGAGACTCTCAGAGCCAGTTGTAAGTAAGTATTTATGAGTCTCAGGTGGTCATGGGGAAGACACGACTTACAGAGCTGAAATGTCCACCCCAGGCAGCTGTTCTGCTGGTGCTGGTGCTTCGAGGGCACTGTCCAGGTGATGTTGGGCACCCTGGGCATCTCCGCTGCTTGACCATGGCTGAAAGAGAGGATGCTCAGCCAGACATTTAAAACAAAGGCTATAACATATCTTCCCACCACTTGCTTTGTGAAAAAGCCTCCTAAATGGAAGGGGTGAAGTTTTTCCCTATTGGCTTGTGCTCAGCGTGGCCTCTGGGGTAGGACAGCTCCAGGCCATGCTTCCCCTGTGCCCAGCTGCCTCTGGATTTACCTTGCAATAACCCATGGTGTCTGTTTGGCATGAAAAGAGGTTAGGCACCAAATGCAGGATGCTACACAAAGAGTATTAAATGTAGCCTATATACAGAGCCTAAATCTCTGGCAGAGACTTTCCCTACTTGCATCTTCTCCTATCCTGCACTGTGTAAGCATGCTGCAGCAGGGCATGCTCTTTGGAAGATTTATTTGCAATAAGAGAAAGTTAGAAAGCAGTAATTCAATTATAAAGAACTGGGAGAATTTAAGCAAAAAAAATCCAGCACTGCAAACCAGAAACCTCAGCATACTGTTTATTCAGTGCTGGCAGCTTGTACCTGCTTTATTGGTTTAAAGCACAACATTCAGTCAGAGGGTATTGTTTCCGCAGCTGGGCCGTGTGTTGAAGTGGAACTCTAAGGCCAAGGGAAGTGTAGCAACATTACAGGGAGAACTAGGAAGGAGATTATGAGAAAAGGAAAAGGAGTTGGCTTTTTATGAAGGAAATTTTGAAAGAGGCACACAAGGGATTGGCCAAATGAAATTCAGAGCGTATTAACCTGGTTCCTCAGATGCCTGTGTCAAAAAAAAGAGACTGAGAAAGAATTTAGCATTTCAACTTGGAAAAGAAGGAACCAGAGTAACAAAATGCACCCCAAGGTCATGGGCATCTAAAGGACATTTAAAGCAAAAGATGGACTCTGAAAGGCATTGTTTAGACCTAATCATGGATTTAATAATAAACAAGCAAACAGCTGGGGTTGTCACAAATGAAACAAGACTACAAGATGAGGATACAGAGTGATTTTATTAGCAGAAAAAAGGTGGGTTAAACTGCAAGAATGAAAAGGAAAAGGGGAAAATCTAATCATCATGAAAGGAACCAATGAAACTTGGAGCACTCAGGGGGCTTTGAAGGCAAAAATTAAAAATATGAAGACAAGAGAGAAATCACAAAGCAGAGAGCTGTACTATAAATGCTTATCATCAACATCTTGCTTTGTGTTTGGCTTAGCCACTTCCTTGTCTGCTTAAAATAATGTCATCTCAGGATGGGGATTCTGACCTTAACCTCAGCAAAGTGAAAGGGCAGAGGGAGAAGCAGATGTGGGGGCACAGTTATGTCCAGGAGAATGAAGAGGAGGCTGGGGGTCATCTTCTTGCTTGTGCTGCACCAGTGACTCCCTGGGGCTGCATGTCCCTACCCGGCCCCCACACAGGTGAGGGCATGGACGGGCTACAGCACAGTCCCTAGTGGCAGGGGCAAAAAGGGAGACACAGAAGGCCCAAACATTTAGAACAACATATTGTGGTCAAGGAAAACTTTGGGTGCCAGGATATGAACATAGCAGACCTTCAAAGGAAAAATAGCTGTGTATTCTTCTCCAAAGCCATAGCATTGAGCAAAGCCTTCTTGCCTGCACATGACAGGTGGTGTAGGCTGCAGAAGATTGTTTTACTTTAGGTTGTTTTAAAGTCCTTCAATGTGCTGTGCTTAATTGGCCTAAGAATAAAATCTAAACTTTTTATAAAAAAAAAAAAACAGCTTTAACAATTCTTACCTATTTATATAACCTTTTCAGAAATGCTTTGTTTTCTTTGTCTTTCCTTTCATTTACTTTGAGGTTTGTAGGCTTTGTTATCAGTGGTAACTTTGAAATGTAACAATAAAGTAATTTTTAAGAAGCAAGCATGAAGTGTTTTACACTTTTGAAGAGTAAGTTGTTAAAGAAAACTTTTATTCAAACAACATGAAGGACTAGCTCTTGTTAACAAAAGGTCAGCTATGATGAAGATTTAAATGTCACAGGACCAGAGCTTGTGCTTGCTGCTAACCCAGGTTTCACACTTTTGCTTTTGCAGTAGGGATGGAAGGAAGAGACCGTGGATAACACTGTGGACCAAATCCCAAGGCGGGCTAATTAGCCGGTTTGACCACACTATCACCATGGATGTTTTCACCGACTGCAGCAGTGAGATAGCTACAAAAAGTTCAGGAATTTAAAATGTATGTAAATTTTGTTTCATAAAACCTTTGCCTGTCAGAGATAGATCTAACTGATGCTAAGGTGACAGACACTCATTTTGGGAAAGGAATGTGCAAGGAACATGCTCATATGATGTCTGAGAAAACTCATGTTCTTGTGTAATCAAACATGAGAAATGAGAAAATGTAAATTTGGGAGAAGATATTGTTAAACAGAAAATCAACTGAAAACACTTTTTTCCCCCTAGCCAGTATTTTGGAATATATTTACTAGCTAAAAGTATATTTGTCATTTTATGTATGCAATTTCTGCATCAATCCAATAACATCCAATACTTTGAAAATTCAAATGATAAAAGAGAAATTGCTCTGCAGAACCAAGTTATTTAAGAAACAACAGTCCAGCTTATGGTATTATATGAAAGAGAATGAAAAAGAAATCCAAAACAAAGATGAGATTAAACAAAAGAAAAGATAAACAAAGAGACCCGATTACTAAAGTCTGATCTTTCCATTCTGGGTGAATTTCCAGTATTTTGAAGCTTTCATTTTGAGTGGGAGTGAGGACTGACAATATTTACATTTTCCATTGTAAGGAAATTTATTAATGAAAGAGTTTCTTTGGAAAATCAGGACCAAATCTTTCTGAAACAACATGAAGTCTTCTTCTGAGCATCCAGGCTGCGGAATCCACCAGACATTTGGTGTGTTTATTTCCAAAATTTACAGCCTTCTGGCCCCAGTGCTGGAGAGATTTTAGGGGCTTTTTGGTCAGGAAAGCCCTCGAGCCCTGCACTCCTTTCTCCAAGGACAATCACTAGTGGGGTTCTGCAGGGCGGCATCTTTGGTCCTCTGCTCTTCAACATCTTCACATCTTCGTAAATGACTTGGATGCAGGACTGGAAGTACCGAGAAAGTTCACAGATGATACAGAGCTGGGAGGAGCTGTTGACTCCCGTGAGGGCAGGGAGGCCCTAGAGAGAGACCTTAGCAAATCAGATGGCTGGTCAGTCACCAACCCTATGAAGTTCAACAAGGGAAAGTGCAGAATTCTGCACCTTGTGTGGGGCAACCCTGGATGTACAGACAGATTGGGGAATGAGATGCTGGAAAGCAGTGCCATGGAAAGAGACATGGGGGTCCTGGTTAACAGAAAGTTGAACATGAGTCAGCAGTGCCCTGGCAGCCAGGAGGGCCAAGCGTGTCCTGGGGTGCATCAGGCACAGCACGGCCAGTGGGTCAAGGGAGGGATTGTCCTGCTCTGCTCTGCACTGGGGTGGCCTCACCTCGAGTCCTGGGGGCAGCTTTGGGCACCACAATGTAAGAAAGACATTAAACTATTAGAGAGTGTCCAAAGGAGGGCAACAAAAATGATGAAGGGCCTTGAAGGGAAGCCGTATGAGGAGGAGCAGCTGACGATACTTGGTCTATTCAGCCTGGAGAAGAGGAAACTGAGGGGACACCTCACTGCAGTTACAACTTCCTCATGAGGGGAAGAGGAGAGGCAGGCACTGATCTCTTCTCTGTGGTGACCAGTGACAAGACCAGAGAGAATGGCCTGAAGTTGAGTCAGGAAGGTTTAGGTTGGATGTTGGTAAAACGTTCTTCACCCAGAGGGTGTTTGGGCACTGGAACAGGCTCCCCAGGGAAGTGGTCACATCACCAATCCCGAGAGAGTTCAAGAAGCATTTGGACAATATTCTTGGGCACCTGGTGTGACTCTTGGGGTGTCCTGTGCAGGGCAGGAAGCTGATGATCCTTGTGGATCCCTTCCAACTCAACATATTCTGTGATTCTATGTTTCCCTGATGAGTCCTGAATGCCTTTGCACCTCCAGTCTTGTTAGTGGGGATACCCTTCCACCACAAAACCTGTTGGCAGGTCAGCAAATTATCCAAACATCAGGCAGGTTAGGAAAAGCTAGAGCTTTATAGTAACTCTACAAAATATTTTTGTGCACCATCCAGTGAGCATTTTTCTTCTGCAGCTTCTTACTTTTGCAAAAACACAGTCATATGGATACTGGGATCACTATTATTTTACCATACTTTCAGTATAATAATATTTCTGGTGATTCAATTATAAGTATTGCAACCAGCTTCTTTCCTGACCTGACTCCCAGCAGAGGCTGTGTAGCCCATCAGTGGCAACTCAGAATTTGTTGTTCAGTTAACTCTGCTCTTGTGAATTGTAAATTATAGCCAGGACACTTTTGATTACTCTTACAAAACAAGATTTGAATTTCAGTTGTAATCTCTTTCCAGATGGGCCATTAATCTACTTTTCAAAATATACACTCAATGAACCATTTCAGCATGTAATACTGATTTTGTAATGTAAATAGGTTATGCATGTAAATTCCCATTTTTCTGATAAAGTGGAAAGCAACATATTTTTGCTCTGCTAGTATATTTATAAATGCATAGGGAACTTCCATTACAAAATTTTGAAGTGCAATTATTCTACATAAAATTATTACCCATGGCATCCTCCCCTCCAAACTAGAAATCTGCAATATTATAAGTTTAACATCCTCTGAAAGTGAATAAAAATAAAATGATAGCTCCAGTTAATAGCTGAGCAGTATAGTTCAGTGCGTAGTTTAGTATTTTCCTCTGTTTTCTACCAAATTATTGTACTAAACAAAAAGTCTCTGGTTACATGAATTAGCCACTGTTGCTTTTCCACATGTTTTTCATAGTTTATTTCTTTATGAATGTACTTTATGGTTGCACTGTCTTTTTAATATTTTGCTATTCAGTGGCCATTTAATAATAAATTATACCTTTCATATTTTATTTTAAGTCCTTCATTTCATGTGCCTTTTTTCCCAGGTTTTCATTTGGGGCTATTAAATGTAGGACCTGTCATTTTAGCATTAAAATTGCTGTTTGTAATCAAGGGTATATCGTAATCTTTTCAAGACAGACTCTAATCACTACAGTTCAACTGCATTGACGTGCAAAAGTTGGGCTGCCTACTGATTAATATTGCATTCCTGTGATAAATAGTGTAAAATTGATAAGGTGGTGGTACTGGGAGTTAAAATTATTTCAATTTGGAAATGCTAGAAGAGAACCTAACTGTGAAGAACATGAGTGGAACAAACAGTAAGACAGAGGAGAAAGTCTCAATGGTGACAGCCTTGCTGTCCTACAAAACATAGAGGAAGCCAGGATTGTGGGCTGAGGATCACAGAGTAGGGTCATTCAACACAGGCAAGGTCCAGAAAGAGGAGGGAGCTCAGCCTCCTCCCTCCTAGTCCATATCACATTAGGATGCAGCTCCAGCTTTTTAATCATCTGTTTGTGGCCCAGGGCAAACAAATACAAAACTCAGCTGAATTCCCAGTTCGGCCTGGATTTTTGTTCCTATTTGCAATGGCCCCTGAGCCATTCTCTGCTTGGGAAATGGTCTTGACATGTTTTTTCTGGACTGAGTTCAACAATGAGTTTCTCCCAAAACCGTGGTCTTTTTGGCCATGTGGACATGAAACCGCTTTGTCAGATGCCAAACATAGGAAAATAGCTCTTGGCCCTGATTGCTTTTCTCCCTAAACATGGGCACAATACAGCCTCTTGGACAGAAATGTGGCTGGTACTAGAGTGGGTTTGAACCCCATCCACAGATTATCCCTCAGATGATTTTATACGGGATAGCTCTATATAGCTATCTTCATTTATAGCTCCACATATGAAGAAGCATACAGAACTCTCCTATAGCTTTCCCTGAGTCTGGCCTCCTAGGAATGACTTTCTGGGAAACTACAAGGATCAGGATAAGAGGCAGTATTGTGCTAGAAAAAAAAAATATCAGTGCTGCATTTGTAATGAGCATGACAAATCTCATCTAAAATTTGAAGTACACAGATTAATACATGGTACAGTTTTAAAATGTGGCCCAAGGCACCAGTAATTTTAATGTGTTTAAAGAAGATTCTGAGAAGCTTTTGACCGCTGTGGTAGCTGGGCTTGTTTTTCATGGCTCTGGTTCAGTCCCTCCAACAGTGATCAGTGATTCTACTTTTGTATTCCTTTTTATGCTTCAATCATAACTGCAGTTTCATGGTGGCAGAGTTTCACAGAGTGAAAACAAATCATCTAAATTAATATCTTAGTTTAAACATATGCTTTATGATAGAGGATGTGAAAGAATTCACTCTCAGGAGTTGCAAAAGTGATGCTCCCCGTATCCTGTATTTTCACACTCTCCAAGCAGTAGTTCTGTTCAAATATTATCATTAATTTGAAATAAGTGATTTAAGTGGCAGGGTGTATCTAAAACACAGAGGTATTCCCAGTCCTGCTAAACAGTATTATTACATCTCAGCTTTGGAATATTCGACTCAAGTGAAGTTTTACATGTGATTTCATGTATATTTCCTCGAGATGGCTTAAAGAAGTTGTCTACTCCTGGCTCCTTTTGCTTCACTCCACTGAAAGATGCACAGGGTGTAAGCATTGTGTTCCCAGCAACTAAAGTGAAACAATAGATCCTTCACTAGATATACTGCTAACAATTAGTTGGCAGAAGATAGAAAACCTGCAGACTGTACCTCTACGGGATCCCATTTGCTCTGTTTGTCGCACAAAAATAGCGCCCCACAAACCATAAACAAAGAGATAATGATCAGTCCATAACAAGGGCGTGTATAGTCAAGCTTCCACTTTCAGTCAGCGTACAAGATGGAGAGTTTGGACAGCCTTGTTTTTTTAGCAAGTCTGCCAGTAAATGTAGCTAGGGTAGAATTGCAAAGACCAAACACAAGGGAAAAACCCATTAAGATAATTTTCTGGGCATTGTTGTGCTTGCTATTGGATAAGCAGGCATCAGATCAACTGGTTTCCAGCTTGTAGAGTCCTTTGTCTTGTGCAGGGGAGGGAAAATGTTAGAGAATTGTTCCTACTACAGTTTCATCCTTTTCTTAACTTTCTTCAACGTATGAAAGTTACATAAAGTGTCCTGCAAAGCTGTGCACAGTATGTCTGTGTGCTCTTAGACAGACGCCCACGCTTCACACACAGGCAGATGTCCTGTTAGGATTTTTCTAAAGGCAATTACTTGCCTTACATTTATGATGCAAAATATGTCTGACATTACTTTCCCCAAGCTGCAATGTCTGGCTTTGAAACTCCATTATTTTACCAATAAGGAACAAATAAATTTGACACAAACCAAGACAAATGTGCTGCTTCTTTCTCTGTTGATCATAATAGATCTTTCCTAGAAACTGCTTCTTCATAAAAGCAATGTGGCTGCTCACAATAACACCCACTTTTAATTAGAGGGTTTTACCAAACAATTGGTAGGAAGGTGTTGGATTAAAAAATAAACAAGCAGGCAAACAAAGCCCATGCTGTCTTCAGAAGGTTGCATTAAATTGAACTGACTAGTGTGCTCAAGTTCAGGCAATTTCCCTTGCGTTTGATCTCAGGCAAACGGAGTTTCAATTACACCTTGTATACTGTAGGCAATATTCAGACTTCAAAGGTTTTCAATGATCAGGATGAATTGTTTACTAATTTAAAAACTGAAAGCTTCTTTGCTTCTTTGCTTCTGCACACACTGCCTATCCCCCATGGATGAACTACTTAATCCTTTGGTTGTGAAATTCAAACTTTTAATATTCCTTTCGGTTGGATTTCTTTGGTGCATACATAAATACATGTAATTTCTTTGCTAACAAGGGACAACTCTACTATCTTTTGCCTAGTGCCGTATAAACAGTTTGGAGATAAATATGTTGTGTTACTTTAGTGAGTATCCATGCATATGTATCTTTATATCAAACTCTATGAACTAGTCAGACTTATATAAACTCAGTCCCACACAGTGTTCTATTCTTTACATACCTTTCTGCACCGTACCACACTGTGGTATAATAAGCACAATGAAGTCAGTCTGATGCCCTTCACCTGCTCTGATGGATGTTGGAGTTTACACATGGAAATAGACTTCTCCTACACAAAATGTTGTCAATGCATAATGCTTTTCCCTCATTTATCTGTTAGTAAGGAAGCAAGTAGGTCTTTAAGAAACTAGAAAATCTAATTACTACACTAAGATATTTGGTGAGCTGATATGTGTTGAAGGTAATTACACATTTGGATGCTTTTGGAAAGGTCAGTTTAATAGGCATGATGTATCAAGGATTTAATAAACTAAACTAAGCCAATTTAAGTATCTGTAGACTAAAATAAATTAATTGGGGAGAAGTAAGGATAAAACATGTTTAGAAGATATCATTTCTAGTAATCATGGACAAAAATTGATAAATTTTAGCACAGTCACTACACTCTTATGATGATCAGTAGAGTTCAAAAAATGAGAAATAAAAGATGAGAAAAAACGTGGATGACATGGAAAGTAATACATTTTTTTTTCATTGCAAACACAACTTTATGAGCTGAAATCATATTTAAATGACTGCCTGTGGATAGATATTTACTGAAGTCACTAGGGGAGCCCTCAAGTTAATCAGATTTCTCGATGAAATCCCAAAGGGAAAGGACTTCCAAAGAACAATAAAAGCTCTTTCTTGACTCAAAGTCACATTCAAGCTTGATATCTAAGTGTAATATGGTGAACTTTTATATACATATTCAATTACTCTTGGACAAATTATTTTGGCTTTGCATTCAAGACCATTTCCTAAAGGTTTTTCCTACAGAGCGTACACCGGGAAAGCAGAAGCTTCAGAGACAGCTAGTAAGCAGCTGCAGTAAGAAGTCAATAAAAAGGGTGGGATATATGGTAGCTCAGGAAATTACACATTTTGATATTGGTAGGAAAGATATGGATACAAGAGTCTTTCATTCTGTTCTAAGCAAAGTCTCATATTTTATGATGCTCACAGTCTCTTTTGTGAATAGTCAGCCTGCTCTGCCTCAAAAATTTTCAAAATAGAGTTTAGATCTCTTACTTAAAATGATAGACAACTGTGAAAACTCTGGGCTTTTAAATCATAAGTAGATGATCTCAATTAAAAAATTCCAACACTAGAGCAAGTAAAATACTGTAACCATATGCTTTAATGGAGACTATGGTTAAATGAAATTTTGTGGACATGTAACTTTATCCTCTGTGCAAAGCACCCAAATCAGAGCCAGATTTGAACTGGAAGCTGTGTAACTAAGGTGAATGCAATCTAATAAAATCTGCTGGAGAGGAAAAGACTATTAGCATTGGCTTATCACTATATTAACAAAAACACATGGCTTGTGGCCAATATGGACCATGGGAAAGCTGTGGAACACTTAAAATAAGCCTAGAAAAGTAACCACATGGTGAGGAATTTCATAAGCAAGTGCATCAAAATTCTGCTGTACTCGCAGAAGACACACAGAGGACAAATGAGAAATCTATCTGATTCCTGCCTGGTTTCTTCGGAATAAGCTGCAGACTTTGACAGTGCATCACAATGAACTGCTGGGACAGGAGAGGACACACTATTTTTACAGGTAGCTTTCTAAATGACAGAGGTCATAGCAGTCAATTCCCACTGCTATCACCCATATATCCAGAAAAAAAGCCATTCAGGAATATATACATAACTTCTCTACCAGAAGCTGATGATCCTTGTGGATCCCTTCCAACGAAGTTCCATCATTTTAAAGTGGAGCTTTGTAATATGGAATGACAATAACCACACAGTGGTTCCTGCATTACATTTTCTAAAAGTTATCCTGTGAACTTCCTTGCTTTTGACTGTTGACATCTTTTGACAATTCCGAAATTTCTGCTACAGAAACATTCATGACCTAAAAAATTATTTTATGTCAAGCAATTCAGTGAATATTTTCTTAAATTTGGAAAAAAATATTGGTAGTATTGCATTAGGTCAGTGTTTCACATCATTTCTAAATGCTTCTTGACAAGATAATGGCTTCTGGTTCCTATCAACTGGCCTTGCATGCCAGGAAAAGTCATTATGTTATGCCACCTAGAGGAATTCTTAGTGTCCTGATTTATTATCTGAATTATCTATGCATTATTCCCTATTCCCTCTGCTCTATTTTGCCTTGTGATGCCTTGTTTGTATAGCAAACTGGACTACCACTACCATATGAAGTTTAGCTGAGACAGAAGCAACAGTGCAGAAGAAGTGAATGTTTCTGTTTGCTATGTGTGGTGTATGGGCTGAGAAGGAAGACTACATTGTTGTCCAGTATATCATTTTAACAAAATGGAAAAGACCTCCAAGAACAGTCATCCCCTTTTCTCATTTAGCCAAACTCAAATCAGAGGAGCCAAGCTGGAAATGGAGAAAACAAAAATTGTCTTCCTCTCTGAAGTGACACCAGGTTTACTGAGAGACAAAGTGAACAAAACTGTTTCAAAGCACCCTTCAGTCAACAGGAAAGTGAAATTTATGGTGGTTTTATAACCATTTCAAAATTCCTAAACTTTACATTTAATGATCTTTATTATTCAGCATTTATAAAGAGCTTGTGTTCTCTTTTAAGTAAAAAAAACCCTCTTTAAATGAGAAAAGTTTATTATAAGAAAGGAAATATATTCTTCCAAGAAGAACATTCTAGAAAACAAGAATATTTAAAAATGAACTGTGGTTTTCTGAAAAGCTGCATGTGGTAAAGAGATGAATATAGGGACTCATCCACGCATGAATGAAAAGAGTTAAGGAACATCTATTTCCTGCATTTTAATAGTCAGGAAATGGCAGGTACTTTTTAGAATTAGGAAAGTACCTCCAAAGACAGTGAGGAGATATTACTGACTTTGGAAAAAAGAAGCAGGGCTCTGTTCTTTGCACAGCAGCGGGGCAACAGTATAAGGCGATTCTTATTTTCAGTGTCAAAAATCTTCACATCTCAGTTAATCACGTTCCAAGCCTGGAACCCAACCACCTGCTTACCTTTTGTTCTGGGATCTGCCACTTCTATGTTGGTCAGCAATTGCATGGCAGACTCAGTTAAATTGAAGTTGCTATGATCCTGGACAAAAGTTTCAGATTTGAAAACGTGGCATTTCCAAACAATTTTGTAAAAAGGAAAAAACTTTCAGCTTGCTACAGTATTAGTGTTTGTTGCTGGTGTGACATGTTTAAGTTTGATATTGGATGGAGATGTGGAAAGACTGCAAGTTTTCTGCTCTGTCATTTAACCTTGGAGTTTTTCATAGTCCACTAAAGAGGAAAGAAAACCTAAATCCAGAAGGTCAGAGCTCTGTTAGCTAATCTTTGATAAGAAACTCTTTAAATGGTGTTGGATTATGGTAACAATAGTCACCTGTTTCTCTTCACAGGAAGAGTACGTGAGCACTACAACTCAAATACTTCTGCCTACTTTTCTAAAGATACTCCTTTTTTGTTTTTTTTCAAATATCCTTATAAAAATATTGTTACAAGGGGCTTCTGTGGATGTTCATTCATCTTCTGTGAATCAAGACAAAGATGTTCAGCTCTAGTGTATGGCCTGAACTGAGGTGAAAGGATCAGCCATGAAGAAGTAAAAGCTGGCTGCAAGAGTGTCTTATAATACACAAGAAAGTTCTACACTTAGATGTGTCTAAATATTCTCTTAGTTATTTTTTAAACTCTAAGCTTTATCTTTTTACCTAGAGCTTTTACCATGTTTGTTTGCATGTTTTTATCGGGTATATATATATACCTAATTAATTTTTAACCAAAGCTTAATTTTACTTGTTTTTCTATGTGCTGCTGGTCTTATCAATCCTTTTGATTGCACAAACAGCACATGATCAGCTTTAGTTGTTTGTCATGGATATGAAGGTAAACAACATTTGTCATAAAGATCAGGCTTTGAAAGTCCATATGACACCTCGAAAAGATCAGGTGTAGCAGTTGGCCCTTGGGGCTTCAGTGCTGAACACTAATGACTGAAGTCCATCGACTGATGAAGCAGTTACCTTCCTCCAAACTTCCATGTAAAATGTTATCATATTTCAGCAAATCACACGTTTCCTTAGGGTTCTCTTTCCTGGATGGTGGTCTGTACTAGCTGTCATCTACACCCAACAGCCACAAGCCACTTGCTAATAAGCCCCTTTTGGTGGTTTATTTCAGAGTGCTCCATGTAGAGTCACATCAGGGTGTGTGGGGTGTCCATGCAGCAGTGTCGGTGTTGATATGCATGGAGTTGGGGCCATGAAAGCCCAAAGGAGGAATCACAAAGGGCTGGCACATGTGGCAGCAGGCTGGTCATTGAGAGTCCTGTGAAATGCTCTGAAATGCTCTGAGTGCCCTGCAGACAAAGCAGGGTGTATTTGGAGTAAGTGAATCCAAAATATACAGCTCAGGGACAGTCAATATAATATCAGAAAGCTGAAAATTGCCTTCTTAAGTCCCACTTTCCAAGCTAACTGCAATCTATAATGCTTTTTTTGAGCTTTATTGTTAAAGGCTGGAGAGGCATACTGATGATATCACCAGCCAAACATGGCTCGTAGAGTCAAAGCTGGCTAAACAAAACCCTTCAGCAAAATATGGGAGGAACACACTGTAAGCCAGAACAAAGTGTGATCTGCTTCACTGCAGTCTGAATACTCCTTGGGTACATCTAAAGAATGCATCCTTTTCCTGGAAGGAACTTCAAAATCATGAGTTATGCATGTATGTATTTTTTAAATAAAGCTGTAAAAATCTGTGTGTACCTCCCTTAGATATTAAAAGTGTCTTTTCAGTGTTTGGTTTTTTTTTTTTCTCACATTTTGCTTGTGAAATATTAATCTGTGTGTTTACTGGCTATTTGGCTGCCAGCAACCACTCAGGTGATAAATCAGAGGGAAATTACAAAATGGTGTGTGCTTCTGAAACAAACTCCAAGCTTTCCTGTGAGCTATCAATGGTTTAACCAAGATGCTTGAAACAAGAAAGAAAAGAATTTGCAAGACAAAAACAAAATGAGAACTGGCTTGTAGTCCTGAATCCAACAACACTCTTGAAAAACCTTTTTTTGTCACATTTGCAACTGTGGGTAAAGCTTTATGACGGAATCCTCAGACACAACATTTTTTTGGTGCTGGAACCAGGTTGGAGTGGCCAGAGACCAGAAGTGAAAGGTTCTATCAGTACTAAAAGCAAGTTTGTTCCTGAGATTTACAGATGCCTGAAGTGTAATTGCTTCAGATTTTCAATATTTTTCCATGTTGATCCATGATTAGAATTCTTTGCATCACCATGCCTTTTTTTCAACTATAACACCAAATAAGAATAGCTTTACTCCACTATATAATTCTCTTAGTGCCTCATTTGCACTTTACTGGAAGTTGCCTTCAAAATAAAAGATTTTATTAAATATTTTCAAAATATTAACATTTTAAAATTTTTGAACACTATTAAAGCGTCCATTTGTCTTATGAGTTTTGTATTTTAGACTTTCTTGAATGTTTTGAACCATGGGTAAATATAGGAATTGAATCCTTTTTTTCCTTTAAAAAATATTTATGTTAATTATTAAAATATTGGCTGTGAATGAGACATCCCAGCCCTGCTAACAGAAGGATGAAGAAGTGAGTGGGGACACCCACTGTGGGTTTTCTGGGATGGCAAAATTGTCAGTCCATAAAGGGGGCTTGTAAGAAAACAACCACTGATCCTTTCAGCTCTGTGTGCTAATCAGAATGATTTATTAAAAGGTTAAAAGTGTATTAACAGTAATCTTATTGTCTCTTTATGTGTGATTGAGCTCTCTGTTTCCTGTAGTCTTGTTATTAAAAGAACTATTTCCTTAATAGATTGCATTAGGTTGTGCAGCAAAGGTAAATTATGATTTATATGCACTTGAACAGCATGCTAAGACAAATGTGCTTCTACTTAAAGCAAGTGTTGTATTTATTTAAAACTTCTGAATGTAAACAATTCTGTGGAAATAATTATTCATGAAGAGGTTTCCTGCTATTCTGAATGTGTCAGAAGGCTGATTTCAGCTTCACTGGCAGTTTTCCAGACAACACTAACACTAAGCTAGCAACATGCACTTAATTCTTAACACAGAGTATGTATGCTAAGCACACAAAATACTGATTCCCATCATGAATTCTTAAGGCAACTAGTTCATAGTGAATTAAAACATGAATTGCCTCACATCTTCTTTTAAACAACAAGTTCTTACAAGATTTAAATGCAAATTAAAAACATCAGAGAGACTTCATTACTGGGAATGACTTGGGCCCTGATTTATTAATATCACCACATACATGTCTCAGAAACTCCAATGCTCCATAAACATTTCATAAGCACTAGAGTTTAAAAAGAGGTGATATTAAAGGAAAAGCAGGAGCATTCTGGCAGGATTGGAGTAAAACCCCAGTTTTGTGAATGCCTTCTTACAGCTGAAGCTGCACAGTGGAAGTTAACCTTCTGAAATGTACCCTAGACAGAAGGAATAAACTCATTCCAGGATGATCCATGTGGACAAGGGAAGAATTAATGAGCTGGAATTTGTACAATTTTTGCCAGCAAGATGCAAACAGTGTGGAAAGGTCATCTTTTTCAAAAGAGAGGCTTATTTTGTAGGAGTCATCTTATTTGCAGAATAATACATACTGACTCACAGCAGATTTGCTGCAGTAGAATAAGATATGAACCACTCAGGAAATGCACTGATTTTGAGCAAATATTTGGGGTAAAATTATCTGCTGCTATAAACAGAATCTGTTAATTTTTATGTGAATTTGAACAGTTGTAGCAGGAAAAAGAATGTGGCTTTATATTTGCTCAATTCTGCCTAGGAAATAATCTGAAAATAAACATTGGCTTTTCCTAAACCCAAGCCAAATGAAGAAGGAACTGGTATAAAATTTACATTTGGCAATTCCACTTTTCCTCATATTCCCTTACCAGTGTGTGTTGTGTAGTTATTTCTTCTCTGACTTGAAAAATCTTACTTTTGATTATACTAAGTCAGAGACAGACAGATGCATTTGACACATATAAATTACCTATTTAGAAGCAGTGCTTCTGATGTAATTGCTTAAATGGAAACATTCACCATGTATTTGTCTGATCTATTCTCAGTGTGTCATCCAATAGGTTCTTTCAAGGTCAATTTAATTCCATATTAGTGAAGATTTGGTTTTTGCTGACGTTGACTGTAAGGGAAATTTTTTTTTTTTTGGTGATTTTTGTTTTAATGTCTCGTTCTAGTGAAAACACACTTTTACCCAACTTGGACGTTTTCAAGTTTGAAATTCCTGAGATGCTTCAGGAAGAGGTAATTGTATCAGGCTTTATACTACCATCATTATGAATAGGGAAATGTCTTAACATGCCTTGCAGTTCTGCAGCTGAATATCACTTGCCCAGTCAGGGAAACAGAAAATCCTCTGCCCTGTTCTACCTTTTCAGATCCTCAGATTTCTTCATTTGCTTCAGAAGAACTCTACAGACTTTTAGTGTGGTTGAGATTCCTCTCATCACCTTCCACTGTGCGCTGACTGACATCCTTTCAAGAAGATAAAGTAAATTGCTTCAGTCAACCAGCAGGTTGATCCATCACTATGTGTTACTGAGGACCTCCTGAAAATAGCAGCATGTAGAGCATCTGTAATCAATCAGTCCTCCCTTCTTCTGACCACAGAAAGTAAATGATAAAGATAGATAAATCCCTTAGAATTTTTCAGGTGAGAATTCTTGCTGTTAATCAATAAAACATATAATTAAGGTACGGGAAAACATAATGAAAACCGACTTTGGCAGAATTTTGTTTAGAGAAATTAGAAAATTGTATTTTCCATGAAATACCAATCCAAAGCAATATGATTTTATTGCAAAAATGGATTATGTACGATAGTATGTAGTAGGATTTTAGCCATGGCCATAAGGAGATCCAGAAGTTCTGCTAACAGAGGTTGGGTGAGATACTGGTATGGATGGATTGCAGCAGTGTGTTTGTATCTGAGAGAAATAGCAGACACATAAAAAAAAAGCAGGAAAGAGCACTGGGCAGCCAAAAGAGAGTTTATAGTATAATCTGAAATGAATCTCAGACATTATCATATCTCATACATATTCTTTGTATGTTACTTGTTATAAAATATTAGAATAGGGAGTAAACACTTTCCCTTCTATTCGAATCCTATTGCTTCAAAAATTAGCTTTGATGAACTAGTCTAGTGGAATGGGGTAACAATACATTACTAACATACAGAATAACATGTTCAAAAGGTGTAAAGAGAGTTTTAATGTGCAACAGGATGCTGGATGCAAAGAACCTCAAAAATTTTTGAAAGTGGCATTATGGGCATTTCTGAGAAGTAACAAATTTGTGAGTTCCACTGAGAAGGCAATTGCTTACCTTGTATTTTTATATTTTTACTGCTACTTATATGCTCATGTGTTATCAGATATTTTTAACAGTGCCCCATGACAAAATCAGAAGTTGTGCATATAATCACATTTTTATTTTTATTTCAAAAGAAGACTGTAGGAAAAAAGTTCTTTACAAATGTCCCAGATACTCTCTGGCCTCAGTGGAATACAGCGATCAAGATCAGCTTGCAAAGATTTTGAAACAGATTCTTTGTTATCTCCTTTTTCCAGCTAGGGCAATGTGTAGGGAATAAATGCATTTCAAGAAGCCTGCTAGGATTTCTTTACACATAGGGTCAGAATTTGGCTTTGACGTAGAGTGAAGCAGTCCAGAAACCTTTCCAGGGTCTTTATGGACTCCATGTCAGTGGACAGCAAGTGCATATCGTCTTCCTTATACTTTTTTCTTTCTTTAGCATCCTCTTCGGAGAGCTTTGAGACACAAATATGCAGAGCACGGCACAAACAGGGAATTCGTGCCCAACAGTAAAACCTTCCAAGGTAGAACAGGACTTTATATGCATTTCAGATCTCTTATGGCTGCTTGCTTAACAAAAGACTGAAAGGACTTTTTGACCAAAAAATTTTTGACTGGCACAAATCTTACAATTCAAAGTTTTAATAAAAGTGATTTTTCTATGCAACCATCTCCCTAAGAATGTACATTCTTGTATCACATATAAGAATTTAACAATTTAGCAGTCTTGCAAGATGACAGCAGTGTTTGCCTCACAAGTAATACCACAGTTAAAACTGAAAAACTTGCTGTAGCAGAGTCAAACTAAACATTTAGGGTCTTACTTTGCACCAAGATGACAATAACAAAGAAAATTTCAGTATAGAAAAGCAGAAAATTTATTCCACTATAGTGACTGAAGTAGAAAATGGAAGAAGTTAAACTTCATCAAAGTCATGGGAATTGCTGTAAGAAATTCAAGAAAATCACTGGCCTTAGTAGAGAGGGCCAGGTTGGCACTGATTAGAAAAATTTTTCCAAGAGGTAGAGTCTAGGAAACTTTCAGAAATTATGAAAGAAGTAGGGGAATAACATTCATTAAATTAAAAGGTACTCGGTATCCTCTGTACCCAATCAAGCCAGTTGAAGAAAAGGGCACCTGTATGTTCTGATCTTATGGGATTTA
Source organism: Ptilonorhynchus violaceus (assembly GCA_013397565.1). Classification (NCBI taxonomy): domain Eukaryota; kingdom Metazoa; phylum Chordata; class Aves; order Passeriformes; family Ptilonorhynchidae; genus Ptilonorhynchus; species Ptilonorhynchus violaceus. Next base: position 891,842 of record VZRJ01005113.1, on the reverse strand, counting down.
TGAGTTTTGAGAAGATAAGAAAAGGTAAGATTTAACCTTTACAATTCTATGGCTGTTCAGATAAAGCAGTGTTTCACTGAATCTATAGTAATTTCGTCAAAAGTTCCACTGCTGTGACAACAGGAGGCTCTTGATTCATTTAGAATAGTCAAATAAGGAAAATCTAACTTAATAATTTGGACCAGGGGCTTTAATTTAATTCTTGCACATCCTAGTGACTTGCATAGTTAGAAAGCTGTTGTCTGTTCCATTGTGAGTTTCTCAATATTTGCTTTGGAAATAGGTTGCTTTCTGTCTGTCTCTCCATCTCATTATTTTTTCATGTGGATAACAATGATTGGAGCATACATTTAGAAATACAAGTACGTGGTGGCATGCCCCCCAGCCTATGCCATAACCACCAGTGGAAGTTGTGATGGCTGCAACCACCTTACTCTGTATTTTGGGGGACAGACGACAAGCTGGACCTGGGCTGCAAGGGTGACCTGGACATCTTGCAAATATGCAAATATTGCAAATATCACTATAAGGCAATCATCTTAATCCATAAATAGTGGCCATGAGGCCACTGAGCTCTCATGCACTACAGCAGGTGGCAGATCAAGATATTCCCGGGTAGGTTACACTTTGGGGTTGAGAGAATCCTTATGGTGTCAGATATTTGGTAAGTGATTAATAGCATGTTAAACTTTGAAATCTTAGTTAAGTGATCTAAAGGATTGATTAAACATATATAATCCTTTAGACATTAAGCCTTGACCAAATCTGGAACTGGGAGTGGATCCAGTCGCACCTACAATCCTCTCTAAGAAGGAATTTAGAAAGCATGGGTGTCCTTTCTGAACAACAACAGGAGGGTATTCTTGGCAGTTTTGTCTGATCCTGCAGTAAATAAGTGAACCTCACCATTGAAGCACTTACCATTGAATTATGTTGTGTCAATAAAACATATTGTTGCTTCTTTCTTATGAGTGAAGTGCACGGCTCCATCTGCACAAATTCCTGTGGATTAAGTAAATGGCAGAAGCCATGATCATTTGGTGAAAGTTCCTTAATTTGTCACACACAATTTAGGTGCTTCCTCCAAGAAAAGTTCTGAAATTGCTCAATATCGATCTGCATATTTCTTGCTTTTAACACACATCACATACATATGAAAATTAATTGAAAATATTAGCAATGAGGTTTGCATGATCCACAGTGCCATTTCAGATAAAGCTGTGCAGAGAAATAAAAGAAAATCTATCTGCTTCCCATTATTGCATTACCATGGGTCTTAATAGCTATCTGTAAGTTGTTACAGTACTGTTTGCTTGTACTTGCTCATAGTTGAAGGTACTTTTTTTTCTCCATTTTAGTAGTCTGTGTTCCAGCAATTCTTCTATCATGACTTGGATGTCCTGAGCCCTACTTCTTCTCGCTATCTCATTTCTTTCCTTTTTCTCCAAGTCCCATCCTTTCAAAGATTGTGTATATGGAATCTGGGCCCAAAATTCACAATTCCCTTTTCAAACTGGGACTCAGTCTCCTACACTAATTTGATGATTCAGAAAAACATACATATATAGTTAATCTGCAGTAACAATGTGAGTCCTCTGTGAAATAGACTCCGAGAAGGACAATAATTAAAACACTAATCTGTGTGTGAGGTGGTGGTGGTGTAGCCCTGGAGTGCAAGAGGGACCAAGAGCAATTGATGCTGTCGTGGATTCATGCGGCATTATTTTAAAATTTAGCTGTGTATCTATTACATTCAAGAAAAGAATAAAAACATCACACTTAACATATTTAGTATGATTTTCAGTATTAAAAGAAAAAGTATAATTGCCATTAGAAAATCCAATTTTTGGTTTTCTTAATCATTCTCAAACAATGCTATATTGATAGCATTTTAGAGTAAATGGTACCTGAGATGCCATAAGAGAAACAGAAAACCATAAGGAATGACAGGTACTACATATTATTTATGCTGATTCAGAAGAAAGAAAGATCGCACAGTAGAAAAAATAGATTCAAAATTTAAGATTAAAAGATGTTGGTATTGTTTGTTACTGTTCAAATGGCAATTTGTTGTCACCAAAGGACAGAGATTGCTCTTTGATCAAGGAATGGAAAGCAGGTGTTTGTTGGGGTCCACAGTATTTTGATCAGCCTCTTCCAGGGACGATCACTGTAATGACAGTACACACAGGAGGTTCAGAACCATCTTTGCAGGATGATTCAGATCACTTGAATCTCACTGTTCATTGGTTTATGTTCTGAATTAGTAAAATCCTTTTTTTCAGCCCAGTGAGTGCATATCAAATTTTGTTAGTGGTAAATGTAACATTGTCTCTAGCTCCTGTCTCTGATAGAAAAGCCTAAATACTGACACCTAGTATTTATCTAAGGATAGAAGGAATGATTGCAAGCAACTAAACTGTTGCTTTCTAGATAAGCCATCAAAGCTGGCTGTATGCATAGTCTTAGCACATTACAGGTGCTGAATAAAATGAGTTTGCTTGTATCAGAAAAATAATTCACTCACCAAAGACATGGTGCACCGTAACTACAGTAACATGATACAACTTATTCAATAAGGGTAACTCAGCCTTAAAGCCACGGGAGATTGAGTACATTCATGAAACTGAAATCTGCTCAATGTGTATTTTATTATATTTTTATATGTAATGAGCCAGTTATCAATAATGGCATTTGATCTGGAATTTTGTTGCATTCATTTTGCATTTACTGTGAGTAGAAATACATGAGCACATGTATGACCAATGCTTTGTATGTAATAACAAAATGGTATTCCAATGTAGAATATTCATGTTCATTTTATATCTTATTAAGATATTGAGTGTAACTCATTCCTCAATGTAAACATTTTTAATGTTTTAATTTTAAACTTACTAATTTTGTTGATTTTATGCTTAGTAAAATCAGTTACTGAAGTTTTCAGTAGTAACTGTGCAACACCTGCCAAGAGTTAGATAACAATTAAGATAACGTTATAATCAGCAGTAGTCTCTGGTTTCGAATTTTAAGTTTCTGGCAGATCTTATTAGCTTTTATAGTTTAAAATAAATATTAGAATTCAAGAAGGAAGTACAGAAGATAAGGAAGTTAAAATAGAACAAATGGAATTAGAAAGGAGAATGAATGGGTGGGTTAAGCCCAAGAACAATGAATGGGAGGGCTTGTCCCTGTGAATATAGCAAAGATTTTCTTTAAAATTAAGAAAGTAAAAGCAATCATGCTTTCAGTGCCAATTTTAGATCCAATGTACATGTGATTGGATGCACTGATGTCAAGAAAATAAACTTCCACCAGGTTCAAATTTTCTCCAGTCTGCTAATCATGAGGATTAACCAAATCCTCACCATTGATATATCTAGAAAGAGAGTTTTAGAACATCGCTTATGTCATGTTACTCCATTAGCATCAGTATACATGTTTCCATGTGTTTTGGAAATCAACAGCAGGGGCTTTTTAAGAATTATTTTACATTAACAGGAGGAATAAGTTTTTGCTTCTGCAAAAGATGTGTGAAATCACAGAAAACAGGTTTGCGTAAGAACCTGTCCAGATGGTGCCCAAGCCACCAGGTTCTTGTTTAATTTATTTGGTATTACAAAACTCTCAGCAGGATATTCTGTAACATTTCCTTTCCTTCATAATCTTTACTATTAGAAGTTTTTCCCAGCCCAAAAGCATCTGCACTTTCTGTAATTAAAGACTATAAATTTTTTGCCTATGGCAAGAGGGTTAATTTCCTCTTTTCAGCTATTTTGTACATGTTCATATACTTACTGTGTCTTTCTCTCTGTCTCTGTCTCTCTCCCTCCTTTTTATTATGCTGAATAACTACATTTTCCCTCTTTGAAGGCTATTTTTTCTAAACTTATGACAACTTTTTTGGTTTGGACCCTGTCTTTAATGGTCAACATTATATATAAGAGCAGGGGTTACAGTTGGCCCTTGAAGTACAGCTGAGTAAAGTTAGAAGATTACTTCAAATCTCATGTATATCTTGTTTACATATCCATGAGATGCTTTTCTTATTTTTTCCAGAGCAGGCATCATTGTTGATACATGACTAATTTATGAATCACAATGAATTGAATAGTCTCCATGCAGAACTTTGTTGCCTAGCCTAAAATTTAATAACCTGAGTTCATCTCTATTGAATAAAATCTCTTTCAAACTAACCTGAATATGCTTTGAATCGAAGTCCTTTCCAGGAAGGTGTAGTAATGTGTGGATATGAACAAAGGTGAAGCATACAGTGACCTGTTTAAGGAAAGTGGAGCCTAACAATACCATGGTGGCAGTATCCATTGCTCCCCCATTTCATCTGAAAATGAAAAAGAATATGATTGTTGCACTTCCAGCACAATAAATGAAAGTCTTGACTGTAGTCACTCCATGGGTACAGGCTTCTACTGGCAACCACTCCCTTAACACTGCTTTCCACCTGCTGGCATTCTTGTCCACCTTGCCTTGGAGACCACCACAGGAAAGTGTCAGCTACTATTGAAGATACCTGATATGAGCTTGCAGAGTTCTCAGAGGTGAATCAGCCTTGTGACATAGAGTGCCCATCAAACACTGGGAATTTAATTTTTTGAAGTTTTTTTCTTCTCTAGGCTTTTCTTACAGTTGACAAAGAAGTTGTGTTTATGAGGTCTATGTAGGAGTAGTACTCTTTAAGTTCATAGGCTCCAAAGCCAGGGGTAACCAATCTAAGAGTGAAATGGGTTTGGACTGTGTCCCAATTACTAGATATAGTTTCTATATCTGTATATTAGTAATCTCTTCACAAAACACAAATATTATTGTGCATTCAATATTCATAATTATTTGGGCAACCACTGGCATCATCAGTTTAGACAACTAATTGTATATCATAACATAACATGTGACTATCAAATCACCCTGTATGTGTTTGTAGAGAAAGGCCCTGTTATTTCTTTTGGATTGTTCCAAAACTATTGCAACTGCACAGGTCTTTTACATGAATAATGAGAAAACCTTCCAGTTCTGCTGTTCAGTGAGCATGGGGGTTGTGAGGCCCTCAACAACACTAGTGTGAAACTCAGCAGGTTTCACAAAAATATTCAGAAATCCTCTTATGCTACATTCATTCTTCTCTGTTCCCAGATGGATGTGGCGTGTGCAGTGCCATCCAGAGCTGCTGTCTGCGTCAGCTGTTCTTCCAGACACAAACCCTATTTATGATCACAGCTCTGTTTGCAGTGCTGTGCCTGCATCAAGGCACCCTTTGCATGAACTGCAATTACTGATGAGAAATGTAGGAAGACTTGCAAATAGAAGGCACAGTAGAGAGGCAGATAACGTCAGCTTTGGGGGTGCATTCGCAATGTAACCAACCTGCAGTGAGAGACAATTCTTTTGTCCTTGGGGAAGCTGTGTTAGGTCCTATCCACAGAGGGTATTTTCCACTGCTGTACGAAATCCTTAGGCGAGGCTGGCAATCCAACTTAGAAATCATAATCAGGGAATGTCTGTTTCAGCTTGGTAAAGAACCCTTTTTGCTTTTTTTATGCTGTGAGTTTCTGGCATACTAAAAATGAATCTTGCAAGAAGCATTTCTACTCTTTAAATGAGGATAAAAATATGGATCTTATTTAAGACAATTCTTTCTTTCTGTTATCCTTAGACCTCACAGTTCGACATGCCATTTACATCAAGGTAAAAGTGACAGTAAAGTCGTCGCCAAAAACAATTCATCCAGCACAAATAGTTGTACCTTTAAAAAAAAAAAAAGATAGCAATCATACCTGAAACACTAACAACCAATTTGGGAGCAGGGAGGAACAAACTATGATTATAATGTTTAATTTACCATAATGCTAACAGGCAGTTCAGAAAGTGATGACAACCCACCAGAGATCTTTTGGGAGTACATGCAAATGCTAAAATCTACCTACAGTGTAGAGTCAGCACGCTATAGTGGCTGCAATTTTCATGAACTCAAGGTGTTTTTATAACACTGTGAAACTGAAAAATTACAGAAATTACAGTGACATTTTTGGTTTATTTTTTATCAGACATTTTGAGAGCAATCATCAATACTCAATATTTAAAAGAAAAGCAACAATTCAAAAAGCAAAGAGAATGTTGGGAAATTTCGAAAAAAGCATCACATTATCACTGCACTAATCCATAACACACCTTTTAGGTTTGGGATTTTGCTTGCAATCCTGAATCCCATCTCAGAAAGAATATAATAAATTTACAAAGTGTAAAAGAAGAGTGATACTACCAAAGTTATGCAACAGTCTTCGCTCAGGGAAGTATAGACAAGATGTCCACATTTAAAAATGAAAGAGGCAGGTGAATAGACCTCTTTCACAGGATTAAAGTGAACTTTCTTGCCATGGAATATCGAGGATGTCAAGAGTCTGTTAGAGGTCTACTTCTGGCCCATTATATCCCTAAACTGCAATTTATCCTGTTCTGATAGTTTTATTCAGTCATCTGCTATTTAGTAGGAGAGAGGTCAAAGACAATTCAGATCTTAGCCACTATGCTGTTTTTCTCATGCCTGGACAAGAGCTGTCAGACCCAGAATGCTCCTTGACTCTGCTCTGCACAGCTATGTTGACCATGTTCTTTGTACTTTATAGGAAGTCAGACCTTAGTCTTATCTCCTCTGGTGGAAAGCAACAGCTTTCCCTTCTGTGCTGGTTTGGGGTAGAGTTAGTTTTCTTCCCAGTGGCTAGTATGGGGCTATGTTTTGGATTTGCGGTGAACACATGGTTGATAATATAGAGATGTTTTTGCTACTGAGCAGGGCTTGGACAGATCTTTCTGCCTCTTGCTCTGCCAGGCTGGCAAGGAGGCTGGGGAGGTGTGGGAAATTGGGAGGAAATGCAGCTTGGAGAGGTGACTCCAACTGACCAAAGGGATATTCCAGACCATATGACATCATGCTCTGTATAAAAAGTGGGGGGAAGAAGGAGGCAGTGGTGGATGTTGGAAGTGATGTCATTTGTCTTCCCAACTAACCATTATATGTGATGGGGCCCTGCTCTCCTGGAGATGGCTGAACACCTCCATGTCCACGGGAAGCAGTGAATTAATTCCCTGATTTGCTTTGCTTGCGTACGTGGCTTTTGCTTTCCCTATGAAACTGTCTTTATCTTGACACACGAGTTTCCTACCTTTTCCTCTTCTGATTCTCTCCCTGATCCCACTGGTGGGGGAGTGAGTGAGAGGCTGCCTGGGGCTTGGCTGCTGGCTGGGGTTAAACCATGACACCTTCCAAAAAAGCCCTGAACTTAAGTGAGCTGTTGTTTAGAGGGGAAGACAGATTCACTGAAATCTGTACTAAGAGTATAGCATTTGTTCTTAGCAAGTTGAAGGTTTTATTATGCTGTGTCTGAGAACAGGATTAGTTGCATATGATGTAGTTGTGTTATGATAATTTGGGCCGATCCTTATTATGCAGGTAGATATATGTAAAACTAAAACCTGGCTTGATTCACCTGCACCAACTTTTCTGATTTCATTGGAAGTGGCTTTATAAAAAAAGTAGATACAATGTTTTGCATTATTTTCTTTATGTTTGATCTAAGATTGACTCAAAATCTTAAGCCTCTCTGCACAATCCTCCTGCACAGAAGCCTTTAGAAATACATACGAGAATTAAACTGAGATTCTCACATAGTTGTAAGGGCTTGTTAAAGTGTCACAAATGAGGAACAGAACTTGGAGTCTGATTACATAAATTGAGACACTTTAAAATAAAAGGTTATCCTGAAATGTGAGACCTTTTACACCTAGTCGTGATGTGAAGACCATATATAGCACAACAGAAGCATTCAGACCAAATAACATTACATTCTTAATTTGTTGTGACAGGCTGGTGCTTTCTTGTCTTTCTTTTTTTTTTCCTTTTTTTTTTTTTTTTTGAGATAGCAGCCATAATTTTAAATATTTGAAGAAAGTGTAAAATAATTCTTTCAGCACAGAGAAAATCCGGGGAATATTTTTAGAAGAGCTATTACTTGCCATCTATATATATATTCCACAGAATTAATTTTAAAACAATGGAACAAAAATTAACATTTAAAAATGTGTGGTTGCTGACAATTCTAGAGAAACTTTAACTTAAATTGTAAGTCACAGTGAGAGCTGGTCCACTAAATGATTCTATGTCACTTGGCACACAGCATTTAAGAGTAAAGGACCATTGCTTCTTTTTGCACAAGGGGTATTTCCTTAAAGATTTTTATTTCTGCCTGAATAAAAGTTAATATTCATTTAGGAAAATTGTTATTGGCTGAAAGTTTGTACGTTGAAAACAAATTTTACCTCTGTCCCTCCTTGAAGGTCTGTAAATAAAAAAGGTCTGTGCAGGGTGATATCTTCACCATTTCACCTGCAAAGTGACGTTTAGTGCCATGGTGAATGCTTTATGTTGCATCTCTGCCAGGGCACAAGGGCAAAATGGAATGGTGACAAACAAATTAAAGTTGGCTACCAATTCTGACTTGCAAAAGTTTCATGTGAGAAGCATTTCCTTGAATATTCTTGTCTCTCCATGAACTCTATATTTGGATTTTAAAGAAATCAGCCGCTTTTTGTTTTGCCTCAGTTAGTATCACTGTGAAAACATGGACGTGAGGTTCTTCACTAGGAGTTTCCAGGTCACTAGTCTCCTTCCGTGGAGATACTGTGCAGCTACTTGAGAGTTGCCTGCCAATGTCAAATAGATAGACTCATAAAGGGGATTTGGTGTTCAGTTTTATCCTGAACTAAATAGTAATTTATTATAACATGAGCAAACAGAAATATGGCAACCACTGGTAGAGCTGTATCTTGCCTAATATGTTAATGTAAGCATGTTTCCTGCCTACAGTAACATATTAGCTGCTCGTGAGCAAAGACAGCACAGAGACCTTTTTCAAAGCAGCTAGTTAAGACCAGCTGCCACTTCCTATAAAAGTGTCCAGTTCATTTAATGAATCTAGACATCCATCTATCAGTGTGTCTTTATGTAAGACACAAATTCCTAAATCTAGAAGCAAGTGCTTTTTTGTTGTTCTTGAGTGCTGCATGATGAGCTTGGGGACAGAAAGTCCTAAAGAGGCGTTTCTGAGCACTGAAAGTGAAATATGCATGGGTTGTTAATAGTACAGTCTTGATTAATTATTTCATCCTTCCCAAAGACTTTTCTTTGGCAGCACTCTGTAAGCATTATCTAGGATTCTGATAATTCTTGTGTTCATGCAATCATGTTGTTGTAGTTGTGTAGTTACATGCCCTTCATCTGGGCCAGCATATGCATGAATCCAGTAACACCAGCAAAGACCTGAGTTTGGAAAAGAATGTAGGCATTTGCCCCAGTCCGTTGTGGGTAAGCAAATGACATGGGTGCACACGTAATACTAGGCTCAGTTTAAATATTGCAATGAGAGTGAGGAAAGCCTATAGATTTCAAGCTCAATGTAGGTAAACCACTCTCACAGTTTATGGGCAGGATATGAATGCTTCCCCTGACACATGCCGCTGTTTATGTTTCCTGACTGGATGCCACAAGTTTTTGAAATATGAAAACGAAGAACATCAACCAGACATTTATGACATTTACTGAATTTATTAACCTTTTTTAAATGTGGTTTTGAACAGAGAACAGCCTAGCCACATGAGAAATGGGTATTATCTCAATATTTAGATATGAAAATAGTTCACAATGGATTTTTGTATCATCTCATTTAGTTGGGGAAATTTAGTTCCAATTAAGAGTCAGTCTGCTACTAACACATATTCTTAAGAACAGTTATGGAGTTGTATTATAAGGGTACAGCATCTTGAAAATTTAGGTCAAAGGTGTGGAGGGGATTTTGAGCATTATTCTTTTAGCCTTTTGCTTATGTTTAATTTGAAATGTAAATATTTTCCTTTATATTTAGCACCACAGATTTGGATGCCTAAAGGATTCTGATGCTTCTTTAATAGAGTGTGTTTCCATGTCTGGTTTTCAAAGAGTATCAGTGCAGTTATGAATACACAGAATGATAGAGTCATAGAATATCCTGAACTGGAAAGTACCCACATGGATCACTGCAGTCAGACTGCTGGCCCTGCACAGCACAGCCCCAAAAATCACACCATGTGCCTGAGAGTATTGTCCAAATGCTTCTTGAACTCTGTCAGGCTGTCAGGCTCAGTGCTGCGACCAGTTCCCCGGGGAGCCTGTTCCAGTGCCCAGCCACCCTCTGGGTAAAATCCACTTCCTAATATCCAAACAAAACCTCCCCTGACACAATTTCATGCTATTCCTTCAGATCCTATCCCTGATCACCAGAGAGAAGTAAGTGTTCAGTGCCTGTCCCTCCCCTTCCTCTCGCAAGGAAGCAGTAGACTGCAATGAGTTCTCCCCTCAGTCTCTTTTCCAGGCTGAACAGACAAAGTGAACTCAGCCACTCCTTGTATGGCTTCCCCTCAAGATCCTTCATCATCTTGGTGGCCGTCCTTTGTACTTTCTCTAGCAACTAAATGTCTTTTTTATATTGTTTTGCCCAAAACTGCACACAGCACTTGAGGTGAGGCCACACCAGTGCAAAGTAGAGCAGGACAATCACCTCCTTCAACCGGCTGTGGCTGATAAACCCCAGGACATGGCTGGCCCTCCTGGATGAGAGGGCACACAGGTTGAGTCTAGCTTGTTTGTTTTCTGCATCATGATGTGTTGTTTTGAACTCAAATATTATTGATGAGTTTCCTAGGTTGTTTTTTTTTTTCTCACTTTTATCTATTAGTATGAATTCCTTATTGGTGAAAAGGAATTGTTGGAACCCTTAAAGGGAGGCAACTCATTCCAGAGTGTTTTCCTTTAAATTGTCTCAAACCAAGACAATGAGTTAAGCTATAAAACCTCTTAGACAATCCATTCTGTCATTTAATTTTAAAAATTATTTTTCTGCACCAGTTTTAGATATGATTTTGGTCATTGTAATTGTTAAAGGAAATATGATATTCTTAAACAAGTTAAATATATACTTGAAAAGTATTTCTTATCTTGTGTAAAAGCCAGTAAATGAGAAATTGCAAAATAAACTTGAGAGTAAGAAAAGGCTTATTTTCATATATTATGCAAGTATGGAATAAAGCAGAAGCAAAAAAACCTACTGAAAAATGTATGTAAAATGGCTAAAGGTGATAATTCTGTATTTTGACTGACTTGCCATTTTCAATGCAGACATTGTAATGCACAACATTTAATACATAGAGTCCTGTGGGGAAGGAGTGAGTTTTGCCTTATTCGGTTTAGGTGTACGAGTCAGAAAGGCTTTCCTATTATAAAGCATATAACCTTTCAGGAGCATGCATTCTAGTTTCTTTTTTTAAGCAGAAGTTTTCTGGATTAAAAAAAAAAAGGATGAAATTAGGGCACATTATTCAGATACATGCTGGAGGAAATCAGGAGTTCATAAGGCAGATAATGTTATCATATTCTCGTTGTCATGGACACATGGCCAAGTTTTGTGATTGTTAAGCCTTAAGAAGGCCTTAACTATTTCTTTTGAAATTCCTGTTTTCCAGAACCCTGAACATATTTTTGGGAGTTATCTTGCTATTTATGGGATGAACAATACAGACCAGCTCTTAAATAAAGAGAAGTTACCCTGAATCTACCCGTATATGTCTCCAGTCACAATGTTAGATTATGTTTGTATGTCTTTGTTGTTTGCAATGCTGGATCCTCGTTTACAACCTTTGTGAACAACTTATCTCTTTCAAGTGATTGCCCAGCATCACATAGACCATGCCCATGCTGTATATCAAGCTGGAACCTTAACACTACGCATATTGAATACACTTCCTTTTTCACTTTCAGTTATTGGTTTGGTGTTCACGTTGTTAAAATTTTTTCCCTGCACAGATATCCCAGGGACTGGATCTCTCCTTCAAACTTCCCAGAACCAGGGCAGGCCATGCTACCCCTTTTTTTCATTTGCCATTGATTACCTCTGAATCACCCATGCCCCCAGCTTTCAACTCTTTTAAGCTCCTCAGTAGCATGACAGATGCTTGCCCCGCAGGATTTTTTCTCATCCCATGTCAGCTCTGGACACCCTCCTGTTGGAGCTGACCAACAAGTGAGCACACTTGCTAACACAGAGAGTGCAGGGAGCAAACAGCCATCCTTGGAGCTGGCTGGTGGGGTAACCTTGCCTCAAGTGATGTGTTCTGTGTGGCTGAGATACACATTTCAAGTGACATTTATTAGCAGTGAAAGGACTTCGCTACGTCTCCAGGCAGTGCTAACACCTAGGAGGTTGCTGATAGACTTGGTAAGCTGAGAGCTTTTGTGCAAGGTGCTGCGCAAAGTTTGTTTTTACGCATGCCAAAGGGGAGAGTATAAGGATGGGTTAACATTGTGTGACAGCCTGTGCAAACAGACCACACACTTCCTCATATCTTTGTGTGGGAGTAGCTGCTGCTCACCATTACCTTGTGCCATTGTGCTCTAAGCTTGATGTCTCCATCTTTTGTATCTTTGTCTTTTTTTTTTTAGTCTCAGTTCATGTTCACAGTCTTTTGTGGCCACAAATAAATGACTTAGTCATCTGCTCCTGCAGCCTTTCGTCTGTGCCAAAACCTGCTCTTTTGCTCTTCTATAATTTTCTCCATTTTCAAATTGCAATAGGAAGCACCTCTTAAATACCTTTCTACGATATGCCAGCAAAAACAAGTGCAATGCTCAGAAGCATGAATCTTCATCTAAATTACTTGTTTGTATTTTAGTTTTACTGGTATTAAAAAATTCACTTTTAGAAATGGAAATGACAAGAAATTTCAGTTTACTGTTCCTTAAATGTGTACAGTGCTATCATTACTCACAGCAACCCAATTGTGTCAGAAATCCTGCCCACAGTAAAAGCTGCATTTCTTGATTCCTTCAACATGCACTAGAGGCTGAAGTTTGGCTTGGTTTATAAGTTTATTGGCTCAGATGTATCTAACTCCAAAACATGTTTAACCTGGAGATCCAGTGGTCTGGGACTGCAGGTAAATGCAAAGTATAATGAAACATGTAAGCACAGCACAGCAAATTGAGTTTGACTTCTCTGGTACATGCAATACAAAAGAAAGGAAAACCACAGAGCTTTACATGATTCTAAAGGGATTCATGTTTTATCTCTTCACTTCTGCAGAAGTTTTGTGCAATATGCCTAACATTCTCTGCTAGTTCACAGCTTTACTGCATTCCTCCCTGTGAAAATACCCCTCAAAACTGTGATGAAATAGGCATGTTACCCAAAAGGTTACAAATGAGCCAACAGTGCACTGTCATGAGTCCTTTAGTAAAGGTAGTGAATGATCGGTTTGTTTGTTTGTTTTGATCACACCGTCCTGTTTTCTTAAGACAAGAACAATCCTATCTTATGTGTAGGTGAGGGTGGCTGCCTCTTTCTGCCTCAGTCAGTCACTTCTCCCACCAACGAGCAGGAATATCTCAGCAGACCACACTTTCCTGAAGCAGATGACAGACACCTCGTGTCACGGCAGGATAAACAGAAACCTCTTTTGCAAGAAATTTTGAAAGAAAGTAAAGGCAACACAGAAATATTTAAAATAAGCATTTCTTCCAGTAGTTTTCTTTGTGCAGTTGAAGGAAGACCTGAAGCGGATCTTAGCTACACAACTACTGTGCTAATATTGTGACACTGAAATGATTCCCCGTTGTGGTTTATATGACAAGGAAAATATTAGTTAACTGAGCTCCTGTGTTACAGTACCTGCAGGATGCCAGAGTCTTGGGATTAGCATTTGGCATTTTCATGTTTTACAAAGGAGAACATATCAGTGTGTACAAATGTTTTTGAAATGTCCTCATGAAAACATTGCTTTCAATCTAACTTTATGAATCTGTGGTTCAGCATCACAGGGACATAAAAAAATCAATTTGGTGGCTGTGGGAAGCCATACAGCCTTCATCTACTCTACTCTGCTCTCCTCTATAAGCTCTAAAACTTGATCCTTGACGGACAATAAGGTAAATTTAATGTCTTACTCCAGGAGTGGTTGCCGTAAATCATAGTGATGACAGCATAACGCAAACAAACTATCTGTTGGCACTGCCTGGGCTATATATAGTGCTTGTCTGCACTCAGATCCTGTACTAATGGGAGAGTAGGATAAGAAAATGGGATATGACTGAACCGTAGATTAACTGTTCCTGTGGATAGGAAGCTGCAGAAAGAAAGTGCAAATACAAGCACACTGACAAAATGCAGGAGAGTTACATTTATTGGCAAAGCCTGTTGCACTTTGGCTTTGCTTGATTCAGCAATAACCTATTTTTCTGGCTAACTTTTTTTATGAAAGGAGGGTGAGAAGGGAGACTTGGGTTGAATTTATTATAGAATTTTATATAAACAAAGTTTTTCTTAATACCAAATTTTGGTTAAAATTTTGAATAATTACTCCTTTTGACTTTGATTTAAACAAACACTTATGACTGTTTCTATTTTTTTCTTTTTAAATTTGTATGGGAAGGTAATTTGAATTCAAAGTTCTAGTTCAAGACCATTTGAGAAGCAAGTTTCCCTCCTATCCAGAATTAAATGTACAATGTACCTTTTTTTACTGACAAGCTGAGAAGCCGTAATAAAGAGATCTCCAGATTTCATTTAGGAGGCAGTAACACATGCAAGAAAAAAAAGAAATGAACAATTTCTTCTGTGTTGCTAGAATATGATTATATTAATCCAGCAAATAGAAATATTATATAAAAGAGAGATGTTCTCCATTGGGGTTATATAACTTTCCCCCCTACTTATTACATAGTAATGAAACAGAATATGTACATTTGTTATCATACATCGTTATCATTCAGGTGTTCGGTTCTTGCTATAAAATATTCTGTTGAGCCGTTGTTGAAGTGTTCTTCAGAAAAAAAATAACAGCTGGGGAAATGGAGTTAAATGGGAAACTTTTAGTTCTGCTTCAATTCCAATATGTTTATTTTAATTTTTTTTCCGAATGTAACAATAGTAATTGAAAAATAAGGATTTCTACATAATCGCTTTTAGCTGCAGAACATGACACTTAGAAATGTATATATACTACAATAAATTTATATGGTTCTGTTCTTTAAAAGGCTTTTTATTACCCAACAGCGTTTTTTCCCCCCAGGACTTGTGATCTGTGTAACATATTAAAAAAAAAAAGTGAAAATAATTGTGCCAGCTAATTGTGCCAGTTAATTAAAACAAGTAGCTTTTTCCCCCCAAAGGTAGTAAACATTGAAATAAAATATTATCTGTAATTTTGACAGTTAAGATATATGTAGATTGAGTACTCAATGGTTTGAATACAATAACATACTGCAAACTCCATGAAACATAAAATTATAAGGAGAAAATGTATGATCTACAGGAGTAGCATAAGATGCTATGTCTAATTTCTCAAAAAAAAAAAAAAAAGGCTGAAAGGAATTTAAGCTTAAAAACATAATGAGGGAGCACAAAAAAACCAGTCTGTAACACCGAAAAACATAATGACTGCTTTCTTAGATCTACAGAAGTTCATATCTTCCACGTATAAATAGCTAACAGTTGTCAAAGAGAAAAATTCAGAATAAACAGTTCGGGTGTGGAAATTGCACTACAGAAAACCAGGATCTCAGGCTTTCCCAGAAAATTTCAACATGCTCAAAAAAAAAAGGTATAAACTCTGATGGCATCCAGAAGCATCCCCTTGCTTTTTTAAGGAATGCGTTAATATTATAGACATGCAAGTCTGTTTCTCAACATGTGTTCTGAGCTGAAAATGTTCTTGCCATGGGCTCCATGAGGGAAATATAGCACAAACTGAAACATCAAAATGTTTTAGTTGAAGAAACATAAGGCAGTTTATTACAAAATGCAGGCCAGTCCTTGTAATATTTGCTCCATAGCATAAATGCATGCAGCATTTTATTTTTCCATGGTGCTGCTTTGCACGCTTCATATAGATGATCTAAATTAATGAGTATTAATAGAAGTTTTTTTTTCCAGAGTTCCTGTGTTTCTCAAGTGTGTTTGCTCGTATCCTGCCCCTTATAATATCGAGTGTTTCAAGTGAAGGCTACAAGGGGAGCCCTGCAGTTTCTGCTGAATCTGAAGTATTTCAGTAAAATGCTGTTTTCTCCCTTTTGATTTCCAGATATTTGTGGATTTGTGGCTTGTGCAGACAACACACAGTGGATGCTGAGCCCTCAAAGTACTACTAGGGAAGAAAGAGACTCGGGCTCATGGAGGTACCTTAGGTGGCCTATTTCTTTGCAATATAGATTATTGCTTTCTGAGGCAGGAAATGTTCTTGACACACAATTAGGAATAGCTCTGCTAAGACAGAAAACAGCAGTAATAAAACCTGATAGCTGGCACACAGAAGCCAATAGTCAGCTCTTTGTCAGGGTCACCCTGTTTGTCTTGATGTTAGGGGCTTGCTGGTGATAGGGGAAGAAAGACTGATGCTGAAGAACATTTTAATGATTAATTTTCAGCTGTAAGCATTTTGTGGTTTCCCAGATATCTGCTAAAGCAAGCCAAGGAGCAGCAGGGTGCTTAGCTCCTGCTTCTCATTTTGCCAGTCACACATTGTGTTTAGAAATGTACCTGGGGCTCACCTACGGAAGAGAAGCATTTAAAGCTCCCTGTAAAAAAAGGGTGGAGAAGCCCTCTGTGGGCATGCTAGAAGGTGAGTCTGAAGGGACAGCACACGGGGACACCGAGTCCTGCTTCTTCACAGGGACCACAGTAGAGATCCTGCCAGGTCCTCTCCTTCCTCATTCTGAGCCTGCCATAAGAGTAGTGTTTGTACCTTTACCCAAGACCAAGGAAAAGGGAAGCTCTGCCTTGTCAACCCCCAGAGCGTGGGGTGGAGGATGGCCAAAGAGGGGATGTCCTTCCGTTTTCCCTTCCCGCTGCCCCCTCCTGGATGTCCCTCCTGCCCGTTTGGCCAGGTGTCTGCGGGAGGAAGGGAAAATCACCTCTGCCACTGCCCAGGTGGCAGCAGAGCTAATTGCAGTCTGAGGAGGTATTAGCTTGAGAACTTTGAGGAGCAAAGAGGAACCAGGGATAGCCAGCTGATATAAGAAAAGCAGCTTAATTTTTGGTGACTTCACATTGTCAGTGTAGAAGTTGAGCATCTCTTCCCACAAATTAAGAAAGAAAATTGTTTTGAATTACCCTTAAATTGTGGATAATAACAAATATGGATGGTTTTATGGACTATGAGATGTATCATGCTTATGTTTAGTCTTATTCTCAAGTAAGCCAAAAGTCACATTCTAAAAAGAAGTTACTTCACTGATATTTTACTTATTTTTTTGATATAGGTACCTATGATGGTTTATTACAAATGATGCAGTAATCAGTGCCTAGAAGTTCTTTGACTGAATATGGAAACTGTTCTTTTCAGAAATAAAAATGGGTGATTATTTCTCACTGCAGGCTGACTAATGCATCATCAGATAAACAAAATATTAATTTTATAAGATTTACCGCTGAACTTACATGTAGCAACTAGTGTTGCCCTGCAGCTCTACAATATGGTATTGCCAATGCTGGCAATTGGCTATAAGTGTTCTGAGTTTGCAAGGCCTAAGGTCTGAGGGTTGTCATGCCTGCTCTGTCTGAACTTTCATTGACCTGCCAGCAGCTTTACTTTAATGTGGTTTAGCTGTAACAACATATTTCCTAATTGCAGATTGTCTACAGCTAATTTGTTTTCCTTTGTTCTGATGACTCTAACATGGTGATGTCACATATAGAATCACAGGTTGGTGAGACAGCAGCCTTGAGAAGTGGAGGCACCAAACACAGCTGACTGGTGAGATGGGGACGAGGCTGGCAGTACAGACTCCAAGGCTGTAAACTCCTCAGCCATGGTCAGTCAAAAAAATGCACAGCTGGGTGTGGAAAAGAGAACAAAGACATAGTATCCAGCATAGAAAAATGATACCTTATGAAATAAGTTTGGACATAACTTGGAGCAGCAGAACCAATGAAGAAAGAATGAGGTATGAAAGCACAATAGCAAACATATAAGGATGCCAAGTGAGGTGGAGCCATCAACATGACCACAATGTTCCTATGAGTGAAGGACTCCAGATGCTCAGAGCTTGCCATAACACCTTCCACTGCCAGAACAGGGAAAGGGGGAGCATAATCCCAGCAAAAGGGGTAGAAACTGTGATGTGTGAGCATATATTGCTAATTCTATTATTCTTTCTTTTTCCAGAACATTTAGATGTCAAAGAAAAACTATCAGACTTTTTCAATTTTGCCTACATGAGCAATAAGCTTTTGTCTTTATATACATAAGGTGTGCTTGCTCTGAGCCGACAAGTAAGGTGTGAATGTAATTAAAAGCATTGACTTCAGGGAATTTCCTCTCCTCATTTCTTTCTCATTCACATGTATTAAGCTCAGTCATAAATAAGGTGTGTGGTATTACATTCCATTCATCCTTAGTTTTCAGCATGACTATCTGGTCTGTAATATTTCACTGTGATTGAAATCGATTATATTTAGCACTGCCTCCTCCAAAGCCCAGCAATAGCTGCTAAATAATAAAAATCATGTGTCATTTAACATATACCCAGCACTAGCACTGACACCCAGAGGCACTCTCAGTCCCATTTGTGAGGTGCTACACAAATATGAGTGAACATTGCCCTAGCTCTGAGTTTACAGTTTCTGCAAAGAAACTTTAGGAAGCAAATTTCATGCTTCCTATGAAATACTATTTCACCAAATAAGTCAAGCTTATTTCTGGTTCCAAGTTATTATTACAATAGTGTAGCTTCTGGGACTTAAGGACAGTGTTAGTCTGTCCTTCCCCACGTTTCTTATTTCAGCTGCTGCAACAACTGTCACCAGCTGATCCAGCCATGGAGCTATGACGTGGGCCACATCCTTGTTACTTGGATACAAATATCTCTTTTTTTCTTTTTCTAAATATAGCTGCAGCTACAAACGACCAGCCATTAGTGAACTGAGTATTCAACAATTTCAACTAAATAGATTGTAGCAAAGAAATCAGCTATACTTCAGTTTTCAGTCAGTGTGTCTGTGGTATCAGAGATGGAATATGGATTGCATGCCTCTTCCAAAGATCATGCTATATTTCCAAACTCCAAAAGTGAGTGTGTTTGCCTTTAAAGAGGCAAATAAAGCTAACAAAGTCATCATATGTAGGATTAGAACCTATGATTCTACAAAAGACTAATTCTTTAAACTGTCTGCTGTGATCCCTAAAATTATAGGAGGTTTGAAAGGGTCTATTGATTCTATGGTAGAACAATAGATGTCCTGTACTTAACTCCTTAATTGATTTTAATGATCCTGATGGATACCAGCCAAAGAGTTGGAACAAGCTGTAAGGTCAAACCAAAGTATTCCTTTTGAACATTTCCGCAATCAAATCTTCTTATGTTATAAATTAATTTGAAAAGGAAAATGATCAATTATAGCACTTCATAATTAGAAACCCACATGCAGAAAAGCTAATGAGCTGTATCTGAGATTTTCCATGCTCCATGGAGGCTTGCAGTAGAAGAAACTGAATGATCTGGTTTGTGTCATATTGCACACAGAATTTCACTCAGTATTGAAAGAAAATGCACTCAGATCCATTACAAGGGAGGATATTTTTTGGTCTGTGTATATATAATTAAATGTTTCCTGTACAACAGTTTTAGGAAAAAGAAGAAATTTTATACTTCAAACTAATTTTAACATTTAAGAGTATGGAATACTAAAGGTTAATATTTAACCTGATAATCAGCTCATCTGCAATATCTATTTGTGGCTAAGTACACTTAAACCAAGAAAAATGTGACAGAATTCAAATTATTGTATCTCTGTTGCACTGTGGGATAACAATTCTGCTTTTCCAGGCAGGTTGCTTTTCTCTCCTTGGCCCTTTTTCCTCTGTCCCAAACCCTGCTGTTTTCTTGTCTTCCCTCCTCTGTTCTCAAACCTGGTGTGAAACTAAGGGGAGGTTGTATTTGAAGGAGTCCGTGCACCCTTCAAGCCACAGGTTGGGGACAAATGGCCACCCTGTATAGGTAGGGCTGCAGGGTAATCTGTGGAGCAACACAGAGGTTTCAGCAACCTTCTACTTGTGATGGAGGTCTCTGCTCATGCATCAAGACAGTCTAGCTTGAGTACAATATATTCACAACCTGTGCTTCAGCTGAAGTTCAGAAACATTTCTGCTTTGCTTTTCTCCCTTCCTCCCCATTCCTCTGTCCCTTCCCATTAATTTTCCCTCCCCACTCCCTCCTTATAATACTTTTATCAAAAATTAAAATATTTATAGTGAAACGCAAACAATGAAGTTAAATCAACAACAATCTTTGTGCCAATAGCACACCCTCATGAGTCACCTTGGTTCAGGTACATTTTACCACATGCAGAGAGACTTTGCAAGCAGGCTAGGCACAGCACAGAGAGCACAGCAGTTATTTACTGGGGGCTAGTGCATGCAATAGATGGCCAAGACCAACACTGCCAGACTAAGCACTAAAATGTTCCTCAGGCAGAACAAAACACTTCTGCAGGCAGCTCTTGTTCAGGGATGGATTGGTGAGCCTTTGCTGCAGCCTAGAGAAAGAAGGCTGAGCCTTGGTCTTGCTGTGTTACCCATCATAGGTTTCCTCTAATCACCTTTTCCCTTTATTTTTTTATTTCTTCACTTCTTTCTGTCATGGACTTTGAATCCTGGAGCTGATATATGTTACAGCCCCAGCACCCGCAGGACATCTTATCCAGCACCTTCTCACACCTTACCTGCCTTGGCAGCCAGACTGAACCCGGGTCATGCACCAGGGCTGCACAGACACCAGGCTTTGAGTCAAAACAGCTGCACCCTTGGATTCATACACACACAATGGTTTGTTCTTATTTGACCTACTTTCAAAAATATGGAAGCCAAATTCAGTTTTAGGATTGATCCTTTCCTACAGGAAATTCAGATTGGTTTTGCACCTCCCAGAGAGTGGAAGCACCTCCAGAGGAAGCACAGTTGGTCAGGGAGGTGTCTATGTGTCTTACCAGTCCACACAGGATCTTCGTGATGGGCAGGATCCCTTCAAGAACCACACATAGATCATCATCTGTTGTCATTGGGATGGCATTGCTGCCTTTTGGGTGCAGGAAGAACATAGCAGTATATCCTGTAACACAAGAACCTGCAAATTATTTCAGTGAGTTCCTGCTGCTGGTGACCCCATGACCTGCAAAATTCTGTGAGAAGAAATCTTGTCATAGCCGCTTTTACTTATGTGGCAAAATACAGGAAAAAGAAAGAAAAAAAAAGCACCTGTTGCCAAGCTGATGTAACTCCAGAGGTTTACTGGTGCCACAACAATCTATATCAGCTCAAAGTCCCAAATCTAATAAATTGAGTGTTTTAAAAATGGTTTCTTAAAGTTAGATGAAATGAATTGGCTGCATGACCTTGCTAACAAGAACAAAACTGGTTTGTTTTCTAGACGGAAGCATTTGTACTTCAGCAACAAATCTTGACCTTTTTCTGCACTTCATTTTTTTTGGTTTAACAATTTCAGAGCTATTATTTTCACTTGCAATTGCTTATAGAAAGCTTCGAGCCTGTAAAAAAATTAGCAAACTTTCATATTATCTTCCTCCAATCTTCTGCTTAAAACAATTCACCATAATCCTGTGAGTTGACAATCACTTGCAAGCAAGGTACATATTAGAAAACCCATTTGTAGCAAATAAGCATTGACCACAAACTATACAACAGATTTTTTTTGAATTGGGAAACACACATAATGGTTATAGAAAAGTGTTGCAGCAAAACCAAAATCATTAGACGTTGATGTTTCTTTTATATTAGATATTATAGATATTGGTATATTTTAAGCGAGATAATATAAAGCTGCACTGTTACAATGAAAAAATTCAATACTTTTTGTACCTCAAAATATATTTTAAGAGTTCCCATTAATTAATGGGAATTAATTAATTTTATTGTGAAAATGTTATAAATCACACAATAGGATATAGACACAGTTCATCTAGGCTCATAAAGTTTTGGTTTTATGTAAAGTTAAAATTGATAAGCCCTGTTAAGGAAGGTCACTTTGGTGGTCAGTGGGGGCCTTTTTTTCATAGGTGTTTGTTTCTTGCATTTTTTTTAATTGCAGAAATTGTACTTTAACATCTGCCTTTTCTCTGAGAAGACATATTTATATTTTATATCTTCTCTGTCAGTTGTGGATTTCCTTTGTGCTGCCCTGACCGGGCAAAGAGCCATGCTGCTGGAACAGACCCTACCCATCAGGGCTGACCCCACTCCATACTGCAGCACAAAGGTCTCATGGCAAATAACAACCTGATCTGGACCAAACTGATGGGAACTTTGAAGTATTTTACATTCTTTAAGTGTGTGAAGACAAAGCTTAATTTTTAAGATGTGACATTCATACAGATTTGTGCAGACTATGGCACAGGATGCAATTCTCTTTTCCAGAGTATAGTGTTTGTACAGTTTTTGCACAGGAAAAAGTTAAGCAGAATCTGTCAATGCAGAACAAAGAACAACAATTCTCCATCCATTATCATTTTGGAAAATAGACAAAGAACATTATTTGAAGTCATTCAAAAAATGTTACACTTGAAAGAGTTTTTTACAACATGTAAAAATCAATGCAAATACTTAAAGTTCTGGTGGAATTAAGATGCACATGAACACCAGGAGTGATAGTGGAAAATACCTGAGAACCACAAGGGCTGCGTGTCCTCCATGATTGAGTACTACTTCCTGTTCTCTGGAACAGTAACCACAGCTGGGTGTGAAAATTAACATTAGCTCTTTGATCTTCATACCACTGGGGTCTTGCAGAAAGGTAAAAGACTTCCTTAGCAGCATGGAGAACACATCAGGTTGGTCTGAGAATGATAAGGAGTTTGGATTGAGGTAAACCATTCAGGTGTGGTGAGCTCACAAAACTTTTTTGAGTACTTTTTTTCCTAATTATTTCTCTTGATTCTTGTAAATGTTTTTTATTTTACTTTACAAAAGGTACTTTCAGAGGAATGCCATTTCTTCAAAAAACTTCCATAATTCTCAGAGAGATAAAGGAAGAGTTTTAACCATTCAAGCAAATCATTTAGATAAGTCAAGAAAGGTTGCTCTTTCCAAAAGTGCTGTACTACAAATGTCAGATTTGGAGAATACAAAGAAGAGAAAGTTAAAAACCAGATAGAAAGTATGAAACAGGAACAAGATTTGATAAATGTATTCCTTGTTTCTATTCATATCTCAGACACAGGATCTAATGATAAATTATTGAAAAAAAGAGTAATTGAGGTAGGAAGGGACCTACGGAGGTCATCTGATCCAACCTCCTGCCCAAAGCAGGGCCAAAGTAAAAATTACTAGGAGCTGGTCATATCCTTTCCCAGCTGAGTTTACAATATCTCCAAACTGGGAGCTTCCAGAAAAATATCTGGGTAGATGATTTGACCAACACTGAGAATTTTTTTTTTTAAATACTAATTGAAATGTTCTTTGCTGAAATAGGTGCCTGTTACCTCTCAGACTTTCAGGGTGCACCTTTAGTCAATATCTCTTTGCACTTTCTCTATAACTAAATTAGTTAGTAGAGAAAGCAAAAAGTTCCCTTCCTCTCCCATCCCTTTTCCACATTTACCAAACCACACTCTCTCAGACTCTTCTCAAAAGTCATTTACTTCAAAATCTTTAAGAGAGGATTATGAAATGCCACAGGCAGTGTATGCAGACTGTGTATCTGACTCTTAATTGGGTGAAGAAAACCAGACAGATTTCTTACTTTTTTTTTGCTTTCAACATTTTTTTGTGCTTCTTTGCTATCCACATTACTTCTTCATACTTTCAGAAAAAAAAATATTTCAGGAAACAGGATGAATGAAGAAACTACACTCCAGCAAAGAAAAGTGGGAGACAAGAGACTATAGTGGAGCTTCTATAGAGATTTGCTGGAGGCTAACACCAATTCTAATCCAAATACTCCATCTGGCCCAGAGTAGAGTTCACATATCATTAGCTTTTGAATCTTTACTTAACACATTTCTTATTTTTAACCAAGTCTCTCCAGGCAGAAAGAAGCAAAGACTATTTTCAGGAAAAGTTTTCCAAGCAGCAATTTAGTTCTCACCAGACTGTTTTTCAAACTGTTTCTTCAAAGGGCCAGAAGCAAAATGAGGGGACAAAATGAATAGCCTAATTAGCAAGCTGAATACAGCGCTAGCCTGGTATCTGAAATGAGTGCACACTACTTGCTGGATGAGAGATTCACTTCAAGGCCTCTTTTGCTGCTTAGTGTGAAATGCATGAACTGTCCTGTGAAAAGCAGATGGATCCAGAACCCCCTCCCAGATAGAAGTCATGATGCCACAGACCAGCAGTTTTCACCATTTGAATTAAATTGCCCTTAAAGAGTGCTGTTGAAAGGATAGCTGCCTACAACTGAAAGGAATGAGGAAACCATGAAATGATTGAACCTGGAAATGTGAAGTTTGTAAAGTGAAATCTGTCCCAAGACAGCACTATTATACAAACTCTGTGAGGGCATGTAAGTACACACAGAAGTGTGATCAGATATTAAGTTATGCAGTAGGAATTATGGGGTGGAAGATGCAGGGTTGTACAGAGGTTCACAGTTTTGTGACTGACCAAATGGGTTTGACTAAATTTTGTCAGGAATGCAAGTAAGTCCTTTAGAGTAAAACAATCTCAGAACTTGCATACATGATTCAAAGGGAGTTTTGAAGCCTGCAAAGCGCACACTGCTTAATTTCAATAAAGTAACAAGACAGCAGTATGGCTAAGTTTTCACCCAGTTGCCCCGAGCTCACAGAGTAAATGTTAGGTACGTCTTGGCATGGGGATCACATGTGGAGACATCCTTCAGCAGGTCCCAGGTTTGAACTTTCAATCTGTGCACAGCACTGCAAAGCCTTTGTTTCTGCCAATATACTCACCAATTAATACTAGAACAGGTTGAAAAATTCACATCGTAAAGGGTCTAAGTAAAGCCTCAGGCCTAGAGTTTTGGAGACATTTAATGGCCTTGATCATCAAGGAGTATTTACATTGAAGCTTGATTACATAACTGCATGCACATGTATGTCCAGTGAAATCAAAAGGCAAATATCAATGACATCTGAAATCCAAGACAGGGCACGAAATCTACCTGTTATGAACAACTGTGGATTTAGAGTAGAAATGGTCACCTTTAAATAAAGTGTATGGAATAGACTGAAATTAGCCAGGCAGATTAACTGCAGTTCCCTAGGTACACACCCCTGGGTAGGGAAGTCATGCGGTGTATGGCAACATTAATTGGCTTATGCCGTAAATTATTCCCAGCCTTAAAGCCTTTAGGCTTTACTACTACTCATTAGCTGGGTTTATTTTCGTTATTCTGGTGAGGCCCACAATGTGGTTATCATCTTGACTGCCTCATGTAGGAGAGTTTCAACGCCAGGCCTGAGTACAGCTGCAGCTTCTGCTCTGTTTCATGGCCAGTAAGATGTTAAGGACATGCCACAGATCAATCTATGGCACAGCAACAGAAATGCAGATTTAACTGATATGTTCAAGCTGTAGATGCCTCTTCTTCAGGTCCACCTGCTGTGAAAAACCCAATAATGGTAGAGAATATTTCACGATTTGTCTCTTCCCCTATCTATACACTGCAAGTGGTGTCTCCTCATTTCCTTTCCTGTGTTGTAGCCCTGCCTTGAAGCTCAGGTTCAGCTGATGCAGGCATTCTGTTTCTAGTGAATTCCTGTGCTTTAACCTGCCTACAAAAAGTAAGGGGAAGAAAGCTATGAAACAATGTAAGTCAGTGTAGGTACACAAGAATATTATTCCAGATGTTGGTGTTTAGAGAAACAGAATCTTCAATCGATTGGGGAAAAAAAATTAAGTTTTTTTTTCTTTTTAAAAAAGTGGCATTTTTTATACAGTTTCTGTTCATTAGGAGCAACTCAATATTAATCTTTCTCATGCTCACTACTTTTGTAATATTTAATGAATCTGACTGCAGCACATGCAGTACATATGTTCATACACAGAACCAGAAAAGTTTTACAGTTTCAAGTTGCATTTGAATCTTTCCAACAGCCAAGCCATTATTTATTCTTCCTTACTGAATGTTGACTTCTGCTGAAATCTAAATTCCACCTTCTGCTTGGAGCAAAGCTGTGTATCTAGTGAGTGGTAGACTCACAACCATTTCTTTTTAGTGCTACCTGGATATTCATGCAGACATTGCTTTTGTTCCAGGCATCATTCAAGTCTTCAAGGGGAATTCGTGGGAGCTGCAACCTCCTCTCGTTTGCTCCTCGAAATGCCTGGTGCTGTCTAAATAGATTTGTCTCAGCTGCAGCAATGCATGCAGCTCCCAGCCTAATGACTGAAACAAAAAAATTCCAACAATTATGAAATCACAGTTTGGAGTAACTTTATATTATTAATACCTAATATGTACAGTCCAGTAGGACTTAATGAGAGGGTGTAAAAAAGTGAGAAAGGTTTTACATGAATGCATAAGAGAAAAATATTGGAAAATATAACATAGATTGCATACCAGATGAGGGTGACTAAATTAGATTACTGAAAAATGAAGGAGGTATCAAAGTAAGACATTAAAAATAGCTTGCTAAGAGGAGAAAAGTACTTCAAATAGAACATGTGCAGGTTACTTGATCCTTCTAGGTCACTAGGAAGGTTAGCTGACTTGTCATTTACTGTGCCCTTAAGCAGCATTTCTAAAAGTTGTGAAGAAAATTGATAACGGTCTGAGGCATTTTAGCAAAGTAACTGCAGCACCAAAATTCAAAACCAGAATTTGATTACTTGGTGCAGTTTATATAATGCAAAAGCAAAGGAGCAAATGTTCATGTTGCACATCCCAGCCAGCTTTGTATTAAAAAAGCCATAAATAGCAAGTTGTTAATATTTTTTAGAAAATATTTTGCAGTAAAGCACTTTGTATTGTTAAATGAAATATTAACTAATTAAATGTAGACATTGTAGTTATAAAGTACTTGAAATAGACAAGCTCTATGACAATATAGCTTGTTTGTTCTCACTATGAATTTGTATTGCCTTAAACAGGAAAGGATACATCTTCCTGAAGAGTACATACTGAAAAATATAATAAAAGCTGACCCATCAAGCTGAGGAGAGATATTATAGCGATAAATACATCTTGCAGTTTTATCACATCCAGTATTCTTGAAAAAGAAAGAGAATAATAACTCTTCAACAATATTTAGAAATGAATTTAAATTGAGAGTTTGTATTGGGTTTGCTTAGCAAGGTTTTGGTAGTGGAGGGTCTACAGGGGTGGCTTCTCTGAGAAGCTGTGAAGAGCTTCCCCTGTGTCCAATGGAAACAATGTCAGCTTGCTCCAAAATGGAACTGCTGCTGGCCAAGGCTAACCCCATCATCAATGGTGGCAACAGATTTAAGAAGGGGAAAACAATTTGTGTACAACAGTAGCTGAAGAAGAGTGAGAATATGTGAGACAAATATCTCTGCAGACAGCACTATCAGTGGAGAAGGAGGGGAAGGAAGTGCCCCAGGTGCCAGAGCGGAGATTCCCAGGAAACCCATGATGAACACCACAGTGGTGAAGACTACAGTGAATCAGCTGTGCCCCTGCAGCCCATGGAGGTCCACAGTGGAGCAGAGATCCACCTGCAGCCCATGGAGGATCCCACACCAGGACAAGTGGATGCTCAGAGACTGTGACCCTGCGGGAAGACTTTGCTGTATCAGGCTCCTGGCAGACCTGTGGAGAGAGGACCTCACTCTGGAGCAGGTTTGCTGGCAGGGCTTGTGACCCCATGGGGGATCCACACTGGAGAAGCCTGTTCCTAGGCTACATCCCATGGGAAGGGCTCACCATGGAGCAATTAGTGAAAAACTGCAGCCCATGGGAAGGACCCACTTTGGAGAAGTTGGTAGAGGACTATCTCCTGTGGAAGGAACCCCATACTGGATCAGGAGGAGTGTGAGGAGTCCTCCCCCTGTGGAGGAAGCAGTGGCAGAGAAAATGTGAGATGAACTGACTGCAGCCTCCATTCCCCATCTCCCTGTGCTGCTGTGGGGAGGAGGTAGAGAATTCGGAAGTAAAGTTAAGGCCTGGAAAAAGGCTGTGGTTTTATTTCTCATTATCCTACTCTGATTTGATTGGTAATAAATTAAACTAGTTTTCTCAAGTTTTGCCTGTGACAGCAATTGTTGTGTGATCTCTCCTTGTCTGCATCTTGACACACAAGCTTTTTGTTTTATTTTCTCTGCTGTGTCCAGTTGAGGAGAGGAGTGACAGAGCGGCTTTGGTGGGCACCTAGCATCCAGCCAGGGTCACTCCACCACAGGCTTAGAAATATAAAAAGGCAAGGATGGGACAAAAAATTTGGAGAGGTTTGAAATACAGCCAAATACGTCCTGATAAGTCTTGAAGAATATTACTTTATTATGGAACAACAATTCAATATTTTTCAGTGAAAGGTGAACTGAAAAATTAAGGAAAAATATGAAACTAATTCTGTGATTCTCAATTCATTCTCAAGTGAGAATGAAATGCAGGTTGTCACTGAGGGCACATTTTTTGCTTCAAAGTGGTTGGAGGACATATATAATTTCAGTTTCATGTGGGGAATTACTGACATTAATGAGATCAGCTTGGTAAACAATAGATTACTGTTTTCTGTTCTGAACATAACAGATAAAAACCCCCAAAGTCATTAGTTTTGGTCTTTAAGATAGATCAGAGAATAAAACAGCTGTAGATATTTGCTGAGGTTAGAAACTGAGAACTGCATTTTGTGCAACTTGAAATTGCTACATAGAATTAAATGCGTGAGAATTAATTGTGTTACAAGAACAGAAGAGATATGTTCAACCTGAAGGAATCAGCGGTGGACATCTTGACAAATTTAAGGTGGCAAAGTGCACATTTAGCACTCAGGAAATCTCCTGAGAGTTGGGCATTGGGTTGATACACAGCCTTAATAAATAGGCTTGGAAGCAGAGAAGGTTAGGATATTGAACTAAAACATATATTGTTGTGACTAATCTCAGCAGAGCCTGGGTGGGAACAGGGTGAAACAAAGGCAAATTTTGTCTCATCTTGTTTTTAAGAGTGTGAAATTTGGAGCATTGAGCTAGATCTGGTATTTTGTAAGCTCAATATTTATACAAGTGTCTGCTTGTCTCTTCTGGTAGATTTTTAGGATTTGGTTGCATTCAACTTGCGCTGCTCTTCTTCCATTGAGAATTCTGTTTAAAACCCTGTGGTGTTTTTCCGCATTTGCCTCTTGGGATGAGACCACACTTCTTAGGGCTACTTCAAAAAAGTGATTGCCTAGACCTTTTTCTGTCCTTTGCAGGGAATGTTGATGACATTATTTCAAGCTTTTTTACTGTCTTCCTGTTTCTGAGCAAAATTTTACGATTTTCACCATAAACAGCCTCAACATCCTCGCTGATTTGAATCACCGATGGTTCTGTGATAGACAACATTATGTACTTGACAAAATAAATGCAAAATTTAGCAAATAAAATTTAGAAAAGAAATATGCTACTGAATTGTCAACTCCTATGGACAACATTGTGATGATGCCTTACCAACCTCTTGGAGCAACTTTTTAAAAAAGAGTTGGTCTCATAACTGGCAACATCATATTTCTTAGAATAACTTATCCTGGGGCTCACAGAACAAACAGACGCAATCAGAGACATGCATCTCTGCAGTAAGGCACACTGTACAAGCCAAGCCAAAAGCAAGAAACAGTCAGTACTCATAAAGCTTTCTGATGCCTTACCACAAATTTAAAAGGTGCTGCAAAACATCTGTGAGATGAATCTGGGTATCGACCGGATACCAGAATGATCATGCCCGAAACAACTGTGCTTGAAGCACTAGACAGGAGGTGTTCATCTGTAACCAAGAAGTGTGAAACAAATGTTGACTTTCTTAAAATGTCAATAGTAAACTCCCCCCAGTTTCAAGAAAAAACAAATTCCACCTCCAGCTCATTTGTAGCTCTGGCAAGAACATCTTGCTCAAAATTTAAGTAATGACATCTCCGAGTTCTTAATCACAATCATAAATAAATACAATAACAATTTCTAATCTCTGTAAATTTGCTTTTGCTTTAACAATGTCAAGAGTCAAATATTTAATATGATCTAATTAGATTTGGTATGGTGAAAAATTATATTGATTAAAATCCAGGCATCTTCAGTATTGTTATCTTTATTTAAAAGAGCCTACTATTGCATGCATATTTTGTAAAAATATAAACTCATATGTAATATACTGAATTTAGAAAATAGGAACAAAATAGGGTATATATATCATCCTAAAGGCTTATTGTTAATAGAATAGAATATAATATGTTTGCATATCATAATTTCTCTAAAAGTAAGATTTATATGCAGTGGCCAGAAATTTCACATAAACTTATTATAAGGCTTCAAAGTATGATTTCGATAATATTTTAACTGTTTGGTTTTTTTTTTTTACTTGAATGATGACTGAGAAAAATGCAACTCCTTGTTCTCACCACTTTTCTACAGAAAACACTTCCATAATAGAAAAAATATGTGTAGGTTCCATTTGTCATAAATGTTTTTGTCACTTGATTTTTATAGTTTGAAAACAGAAGAGAATTTAAAAATTAATCCTATCTGTGTTCTCATTTCAAAATGATGAATGAATTCCAACATAGAGAAAAGCTTGTTATAACAAGTTTTGTGATCAAGATGGATTAAAGTTATGGTGTCTGCAATTGTCATTTTATTTGCTTCAAAAAGCAGGTTCTGAGCTTTTGTCTATTCTTTATGAGATAGCAATCTTCACAGCTAATCAGTTTAGCCATCTCATGTAGTTTGACAGCACTTCTGAAGCAGAAAATAGATACAAGATTTTATATTTTACAATAAGAGTATCATAGAATGGTTTGAGTTGCAATGGACCTTAAAGATCATCTTGTTCCAATACCCTGCCATGGGCAGAGGTACCGTTCACTAGACCAGGTTGCCCAGAGCCCCATCCAGCCTAGTCTTGAACACTGCCAGGGATAAAGCATCCACAATTTCTCTGGGCAACCTATTCCATTGCCTCACCATTCTCATAGTAAGGAATTTCTTCCTAACACCTAATATAAACTTACACTCTTGCAGGTTGAAGCCATTCCCCCTTGTCTTTTCTTGTAGACTCCCTTCAAGTACTGGAAGGTCACAATTAGGTCATCCCAAAGCCTTCTCTTCTCCAGGCTGAACAATCCAATAAATTAATTCTCTTAGCCTTTCCTGATAGAAGAGGTGCTCCAGCCTCTCCTGTGGTGGGGAACTTTCTGCATCCTTAGGTTTGAATTTAGTCATATAAAGGCATAACTTTTGATGTACCTTGTAAGTGAAAGACTACAAAATACAGACTATTGTGTTACCACTCAGGCCCAGCAGAAGTGATAGTGCTTTCAGAGTTCCAGAGTGTTCTGTATTGTAAGAGATTCATTAACCATGATAGTACCCCTGTAAAGGTAAAGAGCAACACTGCCAGGAGGGACAGCTAATATCCCTGTAACTGAGCCCTATGGCCAATTAAACAAACGAGCAATATTTCTGTGGTGTCATAGAATAGATCTTTCATATGCATTCAATATTACTCCTAGGGCCAGCATCCCAGCCGTCACTGCGCTTCCAGTAAATCCCTCCTGACATCCACAAACCACAGATAACTTAATTCAAAACCAGAATGTTTCGGTAGCAAAAGGGAAAACAAACCAGTGTTTTTTCCATTTTTCAGATATCACAAGTACACTTTCTAAATCTCAAAATCTGACTATCTTTATAATGTTACATATCTTTGAGACTGGCAGGACTAAAGTTATTTTTAAATATAATATTATAGTCATCCGTGGAGTCAGGGTGGCTATTATGATAAAAAAGTGTACTATTTTCATAATTAAAAGCAAAATGGAATTCATCTGTAGTGTAATATTTCCCCAATTCTACCATGCTTATCAATGTCACATACATTGATAAAGGGTCTGATACTCCAAGACACCATGTATGAATTTTGATACCCAGCCATCCAAATCCTTCAGTTAATGCTTGATTTTAAGCATGGATAGTTCTCTATAAATCACCTATGGAATCAGCACTTACAATATTGCTCTTCAGATGACTTTTTCTCATGTTACTGTGAAGAAAGTTTCTGTATTTTGCCTAGCCCCCTCAAGACTGTTAAAGTAAGGGTTACTGAAAAGAGCCCACATATCTGGTTCTTTGCTAAAAAAACACCACTCCATGGAAGAGGTTATATGGGTAAGAGTATCCCAGGACAGATTTGCATCTTGTACTTTCGGTGTCCCCTGACAGTGAAGACAAATGAAAGAAGACAAACAAGGATTCAGCACTTGCTCCCTTGTGTCTGTGCAGCCATGACTGGATGCAGTGAGTGCTCAGGTTTGCCTATGCACTGAAGCTGCTATGGGTCTGCAATCAGTAACTTTGAGAATCAACAGGTAGAACTCACCCCAAGAGTGACCAGAGATGAGGTAAAGTCCCTTCATGGACAGCTGCCTGGGCCAACAAGCCTGTGGCACAGACAGCCTCAAGAGCTGCCTGCATTCTATCAGCTCATCCCTATTTGCACTGTGAACCTCTGTCAACCCTGAGACACAGTGTCACTCCAGTTGTCATCTGGGAGAAACATCCCATGTCAGAGGTCCCCAGTAAGGCTTGCAAATAACCTCATGAGGCCATATCTCTGTTTTCCTCAGTGGGTGGAATGGGACCCACTTCTGTTTTGTAAATATTGAGCTTTTAGGGACCTTTATGTGACTCTGTTCTCTTTTCCCGTTGCTCACGACATCCACATCAAAAGGCTTTTCCTGACTGTTGCAATCTGTGGACAATGAAGTTATCAGTGAGGGGTCATTGACTAAGCAGAGCTTTAAAAGAGTAACTTGCACCCAGTGAGGCCATCTCGGTAGTTAGTCACTCTTAATTATCCTTAATTGCTCAGCATTGCTCATGAAAGAAGTCATGGAGGGAGACAAGGTTATGGCAAATTTTTTGACTCTGACAGAAGAGGATTCACTGTGATCAGTGCCAGGACAGGACAGGAACCTCTAGGAAGATGTAAGAGGTACAGTAAGCAGCAGAAAAATTATCCAGGCAAAACAAGAAGTTGTGACAGGTCTGTTATTTCCATTCTACATGATTTAAAGGTATTTGCCTAATCTATAATACCAGCCCTAAGGACAGTAATTTAAGGCAATAAGGTGTTGTCACTTTCTGACAGTATCAAGCATTAAAAATGTCAGTTTGCACAAATGCACACATATTTTTGAGATTTCAATGCAATAAACCTTTATAATGCAGACAGCCTTATGAAGTATGCAAATGAGGCCTCTTTAATTTCCTTTGAATACTCTGAACTTTTGCCAAAATATAAACCAATAATGGCTAAATATTACTTATGATCACTACTGGTATATGATATTCTCTCCTTTTATATAAGTGTATCCTACAGTCATTATTCTGACAAAATTCCTCTTTGGAAACAAAGAATCTCTTACATAAAGAAGGGGAAAGTGCACTTCCTATAGAGGTAATTACTTTATATAACTTGTAGTTAATTAAATATTTACTTTTCTCTCTGAAAGCCCACTTTATTGTAACTTTGAAAAGTAAAAGCCATAACAAGTTCTTCTGGTTGAAGAATTTTGTTTCCTGGTAAATAAAATTAAATTGTGCCAACAAAGCTGACACTGCAATTTGCCAGTGAGAACTATGCAGTCAACTATAACAGAGCAGAAAAGTATTGCTCTGGAAAAGGATAATTTTTATCATCAGCTAATTGTGGATGAAGGAACACTAGGTTAGCTGATGAAATAGATGGATGATCATAATATACAACCAGAGGTCTGTACCAGGCTGCTTTAGCCCTTTATTTAACCATTTATGTTTATTATGTGTGAATTTGTGATGCTACAGAGCTGAAGTGCCCCTAAAAGTCTGCCAGAGTTATCTGTGAGAGAAAGGAAACTCAAAGTGAAAGTAACATATCACCACCTTATTTTCTGCCTTTTGGGAGGGGTACACTATACCTGTATTAAAAATTAATGTATCCAGGACACACGGCACTGAGACCAACAGGAATGAGACAGCCCATATCTCTCTCATGAAATGCCCTTTTCCTCCACAGGGCAGCCCCCTTCAGAATCTGTCCTCGGCCCAGGCTGACAGCCAGATTGCTCCAGGGACAGACAGGGGGATAGTTTGACAATAGAAAATATTGATTTTCACCGCCCAAGCAATGTTTGCTGTCAATGCCAGTGTAGGTATATCCAGAATTATTGGGCAAATTATTCCTAAAACACTAATTTTCAAAGCACTTAAAACTGATAGAAAAAATAGACTGTTCATTAAATGCTTCACTACTTTAACATGTGCCAAGTCCTATAAACTGAGATTTATCAAAGTCACTTCTTGCTGCTTCTTCACAAATCTGAGATTTTCTTTGCCCCTTAGTTGCCAGAACCCTTTGCATCAACTACATTATTTTGTTTGAATTTTCCCATTTCTAATGGCCCCTCAAGAGTCTAGGAGAAAAGAGCCAGAGTAGGCAAAGGTCTGGAAAGCAGTATGTAAACAGAATTCATGCAAATTAAAGGCTTTCATATATCAGGCAGCCAAAAATGGGCCTAACTTAAAGTTTTATTCCCATCCTTTTTTCATGGATATCTTTAGACATCTTCAAAACTTGAAAACTTTAGGGCCAAATGCAGTTAAGAACTGTTCATATGGGTATACTCTTGGTGTATTCCCTCCTTTCCTTCTGTCCCAAGAGGCAAGAAATAAAAAGCATGATATTTACCCATTTAGGCCTCAGACTGTTTCCCATCTATTGCTTAACCTTTTTTTGATTTTCCTGCGTGTTTTGTGACAAAATCAAATCATTAATGGGATATGAGAATGGGAAGATT
The DNA here is from genome assembly GCA_013397565.1 of Ptilonorhynchus violaceus. Lineage (NCBI taxonomy): Eukaryota > Metazoa > Chordata > Aves > Passeriformes > Ptilonorhynchidae > Ptilonorhynchus > Ptilonorhynchus violaceus. Next base: position 856,794 of record VZRJ01005113.1, on the reverse strand, counting down.
TGTCAGTCAAGTGGTAGTTATTGTTATATTCACCACGTAAATGATAACAAAACCCCACAAAATGTTTAGTGAAAGAAAGATTTAATAATTGTTATTAGCACACCACAGTGTATAAATGAGTAATAATGCCTGTAAAAGTAGAAACCTGTTTAACAACTTCAGCTTGGTTTGCGGTACTTTTTTGTTGTTGTTCATACAAGACAAACACAATTTTGGACAGTCTTCTGGACAGGAACAAAGTGAAGCCAAGGTTTTTGTAATGGCTTGGAGCAAATGTTAAGAAGACAAAAGCATGAAGGAAAAGTTCAGGTTGCAATTTAATTGAGCCAAAAGATTGACTTTATTTTTTAAAATTTTTTAAAAATAAGCATATTGTATCTGTTTATGTTTAGATTAGCCTGACATAAAACACCACAAACACTTATGCTAATAGATTAATTCAGGACAAGATGACTTTTCCAACTTTCCTGCCGACTTGCAGGGCTGAGCACACCATGAACTAATTGAAAAGCAATAATTGAGTTAGTAGAATATAAGTATAATCAACAGCTCTTGTGAAAATACTTTTTCTTTTTTCATTAGCAGGATTTGTTGAAGAATTTATGGCAGGGCAAACCACTAGAATTATCTGAAACTCTTCTTAGGTGATCAGCGTGCAACTTCCCCTGAGATTTGGGAAGGCTGGTTTGCTTGGGGGGGATCTCAGCATAAAATTGGTAGCATGTTCCCAAGGAAGCAGATCCTAACTGCTGAAGTGAGCACAGTTTGTACCCTATTTCATGAACCAAAGTTGACTCTTTATGTATTTTGTCAAGCCCACTGGTTCTAGCAAAACCTCTGTACTTTATTACTTGGATGTGGGTGTGTTTGGGTTTCTTTACTCACAGACACTCAGATTTTGTATAATGGAAAACAGTCTCCTATACTCATAAAATTTTTCTAAAGAGGACGTAGTCATTTACTCTGCAGAATTGTGATATAGAGTATAATTTTCTACACCTTTTTATATACTCATCATGAAAAATTGTATAACAGTAACAAAGCATCACAACTTCATTCCATTTACAATATTATTTTCTTTAGATTTGAGCTAATTTATTATCTTCTATAGTTATAGGAAAACTTGTGGTCTGTAAAGCTCCTCCCAGAACGAAGAAAAGAGCACAAACCCAAACCAGAAGATATGTACCATTTTTAAGAGGTATATGATAATGTTTTTTTCTTATAGTGCTGGCATACAATAAATAAAAAAAAATCAAACCTCAGAATTCAATGTCTGTAGATCCAGAGTGACCTGATTACAGTGCTGGTGTGACAGAGTAAAATAGCACTGATATAGCACAGCCCTGACCTGGCAGTCTTCCGGGGCAAAAAACCCCAACCAACCAACCAACCAACCACAAACAAGACAAACAAACAAAAGCAAAAGAAAGAAAAGCCAACAAAAAAATCCCTGGTCTGTACTTCCCTGGGATCACTGGATTCTGTTTGCTCCCTCAAAAATACTCCTTCCTTTTGGGAGTATTTGATGAATGAAGTTAAGCTTGTGTGCTCCTGTAGCTCCTGTCAGGATCATGCAGTGTTCTGTGCAAACAGAGTTAGAGACAGTCTCTGCCTTCAGGGGTTTGCCTGCTCTGTGAAGGTGGAGTGTGGAGACTTGGGTTAGCAAACAAATAAAAGGAAGAGGAAATATTGGGGGATGATGACAGCACTGGAGAACTGTTCATGTCTTAGCAAGGTAAAACTGGTTAATAGCTACTGAGGTTTTACCTCTTTCATAGGTCTGTAAAATCAGAAGGAAGCAGGGTGGGCACCTGTTTTGTCTTCCTTCTTCAAAAATGCCATTTCTCTCTGCGCCTGCACTGAAAGAAAATACTCCTTCTTGCTGTATTAATCACTGTTGCAGTTGTTAACCCCAAGATTTGGATTAATTACTTTGCTCAAAATTTCCTTGGAGGATTTCTGTGTAAAACTCTTTTTAGACTAAGTATTTGAATTTAAGCACTAGACTCCCATATGGAGAATGTTTAAAATCTCATCCCAGGTGAAGCCTAACACTGAAAGTATTTATTTCCCTAAGCTCTTGTAGCACTGCTTGGGCACAGTGGACACCAGAATTTCAGCAGCGTCAAGCATCCATATTGGTTTGAAGCTCTGTACAATCCAAAATTATTTCCTCTATGCAAAGTGCATTCTACAAATATAATTTCCAAGCAGTGTCCATTGGAAAGTGAAGCCTATGACTTAGTTTTTAGTAAAGCAAGTTTCTATTTTTAGAGTATGCAAGAAATGGTCTAAGAGGCTGAAAGTTTTTCAAGGATATTCCAACAAATTTCTTCAGATGTCCCTAGTTGGACAAATGCTGTGATGGAGAATAGGGAACTTTTATTACATTTTGTTCAAAAGTTTCAAATTACATGTAGTATTTAAGGACTCATTGAGTGAGAAGGAGAAAACTAGGGAGAGAGCAACATTGCAATCTAACTGCCGTGCCCACAAGGGGGTGCATAGGAGGCTCTTCCTCCAATTTCTTTTTGCCTTAAAATATCAGGGGATAACAATACATAGACACCATGCAAAGATGGGTGAAAATCCCATTCTTCCCCATATCACAGAGTTGCTAAGGATCTGTGCAATCTCTCTCACTTCTCCAGGTCATAAATCTGAAAGTATGCCATTCAAAATTGAAAACATCAACACCAAGGCTGGAGAAATGCTCTTATTCTTTAAATGGCTAACAGTCTGGCACTAAGTTAGTAACTTCTGAGAAGTGTCTAGGCCTGAATATAATTTTCTAGCCATACTTTCCATATCTTATTGGAGCTCCTCAGTTAATTATTAGTTTTAAAAAAGTGGAAGGGATACATACTCTTTTACTTTCAAAAGAAAAATTTAAATCCTTGCTTATTACTATTTGTAATATCGGGAAAGATTCTTTCCTATTGAAATGCTTCTTAAATATATATTTTAAATGAATGTGAGATGTTTAGACACCATAACAATCAGACTACATGAGTGTTTCCCATAAAATGATATTGAGCTATGACGAAGAACAGAATCTCTTGTAAGTATACCTATCAACAGGAGAGTTAAGTGGAGATGAACCTATTACTTTCTTAGCTGATCTTTGATTAGACCGCATTTACTACAAAAGCATTGTACAACAATTACTGGATAAAACTTCCTTTAAAACAACACAGAGTGTGGATACATGAGCTGCTGTTGTGCTTTATTGTCTTTGTGAAGAAACCTGAAGACCATGAGAGTATTGCTACCCCTTTGTGTTATTTTCCCCATATGAGAATTCAGGACGTGAGCAAACAGCTGCAGAGCTGGTACAACACAGGGCGAAAGCAGTAGCATGTTTTTGCTGAGAGACAGCTGAGGTCCTGGAATTAATTTCCCTCCTTGGTCTGGACCAGACCAAATCTACTGATAACAATGTGCAAGTCTTCCTCAGGCATTTGTAAAAAGCAAATGGGGAAGAGCCTTTGCCTTATGTGTACCACCATATTTTTCCCAGAAATTCTTGCTTAAAACTGCATCAACTTAAAAGAAAAGATACAGCCTGACTGCAATGACAAGTGCACTGTGCACTGATTTGCTCTTTTCAAAGCAGAGTTCTGATGCTTGATGCCTTAGTCCAGGAGAATGGAACTCCAAATCTCTTGCTGGTTTTGCTCTATTCAACCACAGTTTATATCATAACAATGTTCTGATGCAGCCATTGGAGATGTTTCAGGTGAGAGTGGACGTTAAACATTTGTCTTTTAAGGGCACCTGTTCCCAGACTGCAGGGTTCTGGAGAAGCGGGGGCTGGTTTTCCCTCACCTGCACTATGGATGAGCAGGCAGCCTTTACAAAATGCAGGCTCACACCATGCAGGCAGGTTTGTCGCAGTGGGATGCAAACCAGCATCTGAAAGGCAGCGTCTGCAGGCTATCCTCACAAGTGCAGTAACAATTGCTCCAGCAATATGATCCCTGGCTGTGCAAAAGCCTGCTTTAACCTCTGCTTTCAAATGGCTTTAAGCTGCTGCCACATGTCAAACACATAACAGCTAACACATTGTTATAGGCACGCATGCTAAATCCATTCAGCTCTGACAGCTTGAGCAATAAATGCTGTACTTTGGAAGGGAGAGTGAAGCTGCTTACTGGTCCTTGCAGCCCTCATTATCCAAAGTGTGCTTATGGCAGAAGTGTTCTCTGTGTAATTACCAGAAAAGAATGTCTGAAAACTTTTTTTACAGCTCTTCTTAATTTTTTTTATAATTATTATTACGGGGTTGTGAAGATAAGGTGATATTTAGACTCTACAGACAGGGATTTGCTATAGGAATTTCAAGTGCCTCTTAAAGCTTCAGAGATAAATTTCTTCATTATTTTTTTGGGTATGATGCTATTTTGCAGAAATTAATGGCCATGTTTTCCGGTGAATGTCAATTCTCAGAGAATATAAGGATGACCAGGAACCATTGTTCCTTCAAAACAACGAAAACTGACCTAATGCTCATACATCACTGACTTCTCAATAGAAAATAGATTTGAAGAGTTTATGACGCTTGATGTGATAGCAAAGACACTTTGAAAGGCAGCCATTTAAATGACAAAAAATGTATCATCAGGGGTTTTTGTAGGTATAGGGAAAACTTTGACATACACTTTTTTATGTTGAAAAACATAAAGTGCTATAATATTTCATATGGTGTGACTATTCCTGTCCAAAATGTAAAAATTATGACCTTTCTTAACAGCGACATTTTAAACACAAAATATGTCCAATTACGAGTCAGGACTTTATTCTATTGAAAGATCATATCAGTCTCTGTTATTTTGGTAAAAACCTTCCTTTTTCTTTAACGAAGACTGCTTTTACTGAAATCAGAGTCAGGTGTTTTGATTTTTCTGTAGGGGGAATGAGGTTGTTTTGTGTATGTTGTTGAAGCTTATTCGTACAAAAATTTCAAATCATCATCACTTTGATTTAACTTTGGTTTCAGTTGTATCCTAGGAGTACTGCAAGGTCATCAACAACAGAACATTCAGACATAAAAGCACTTTAAATAAGATCAGAAGTGTTCTATCCTGTTGTCATTTTTCATTCTTGGTGCTACAGACTTCACAAGTAACAGATTTTTTTTCCCAGCTTCCCTTTATATCATGCCTAGTATTATCACTAGTACAAATAGTGATGCTGGCCAGATTTAGCTACACAAGTTTCATTTTAACTTTGAGTTCTATATTCACTCAAACATCCCACATTTGATTTTATACAGTTAAAAAAAAATGTGTAATTTTTTTTGTAGCTGAGTGAAGTTTGGCAGTTTCATGATTTCAGGTCTTAAGGAAAAAAGAGTATGACAGAATAAAATATGGGTATAGGTTTGAATTCCAGGCTACAGATACAAGGTCTTTTCTAATATGTATACTGAGATCTAATATTTTGTATTTTTTAGCATTTTCTTACTTGAACCTGACTGAAAAAAAATCCAATTACATAAAAGATATTCTTTGGAGAACAAATGGAACATTCAAGCTTCCTCTGAAATTAATCCAGGATTTTTGTTTCTGAACTTAAGCTTCTCAACATCCCTGTGCTTCTACCACTAACACATTCTTGCAAATAAGCAAGAGAAGACAATCAGTTCTCATCCTCGAGAAAGAAAAATAAATATCTATTATTTCCTTAGCTCATTTGGAGGTACTTGCAAAACTTGCTGCTTCCATCATATCTTTAGATCTCACATGAAATTTTCCATCAGTTCACTAGATTCTTCTGATAGTCACTAAAATTGGGTTTAAAATTTTAATTTCAGCCTAAACAAGATCAAAATATACAGTAATATGTACTACAAATGACCACTTTTCTGCAGAGCTAACTCTTGCGAGTAGGACAACTCCTGGAGAAGAGAAATTTTAATGACTGTGTTTGCATAATAATGCAATGATATAGGAAATTTAACTCTAGACACCTGAACTAAATTTTTAGGAACATCAGCTGATGCCTTAAGGATTAGCTTTTGGATTTTTCTAACCCTGCACCGTACTAGGGCGTAATTCTGAACTCCATATTATGTGCTTCACATTCTTGTTAGACAAAACATTCTTCTTAGGCCTGGAAAACAAGGTCACTATCCTAGGCCTAAGTAAAAACAAAAGTGAATTAGGAGGGGGTGAATGGGGGAATATTACCTCGTTACCTGAAACTGTAATTGGACAATTAACTTCTCATAAGCAAATGTACCAAACCTATATCTGGGGGGGAATACTCGTGATCGGGGTCCATCTTGGTCTAGCCTAGCATCGGCAAGGCTCTGTACCAGAGGTGTACCACCCAAAAGCCTTCAATAAATTCATACTTTATTCACTAACTTTGTTCAGTCTCTGTTTCAGGTACTCCCAATTTTAGGATATCCAATTTTCTGGATAGCTAATGCAGAGACAGTTTACTCTAGAGTGGAGTAACATAGGTACTCTGACTTTTGCTCTTGAGTGTATGGAAGGAAAGCTGTTTAAGCCATGAGTTGCATCTAGTTGGAAGGTCTGAGGCTTGGTGCTACAGCTGAGGGAAAAAGTGGCATTTTCATAGTCCAGCTGAGTTCTTGGGAGCAGTAGATGTCCCCAAAAAACAGACGGCAAGTAGTTTGCCTTGTCCTCTTCACCCTGCAACTCAAAGCTGCATAGTTCAAAACCCTTCTTTCCAAGCAATGGGCCAGAGTCTGGGAAGCAGCTCCTGCAAAAGATGAGGAGATGGAGATGAAGGGAAAAGAAGAAAATAAAGGGGACACCTTGCTAGAAAGAGCTCTCTGATTGTACCCTTTCCATTAAGACAGAATAATTCAAATTTGCTTCCACCTCTGGGAAACATTCCACCAGTCCTTGTCCTGCTCATCCTGCTGACTCTCTCAAGCCGTGGAGTGTTTTTCAGAGTATTAACCTGTCCACTTAAAGGCATCATCTTAATAGTCTCACTTTTCTCATTAATGTTATTTACAATTATATTAATACATTATTTAATCAAAGTCACTTTCAACAGAAACTTTCAGCATATTTTGATAGAATAACTCTCAAAATATAATTTCTCTTTTTTTATTCCCAACAGTGGGAAATGCCTCTCCTTTTGCATTTTGAAGTGATTCCCAAGTAGCATATCAGCAACCTGTAAGAAACTCCATTAAAATGACAATGAATAGTCCTCTTAAATGTTAAAGGGTGTACATCTCCATTTAGTAACCCTGGTAGAAATGCAGATAATGGAGGTGCTCCGGATTTATGCTTATGCAGCAAACCCAAATTCAAATGCATGAACAGGCTGATAATGCCTAAAAACTCGCTTCCAATCATGGTGACTCCATGACTGAGGATATTGTAACCTGCAGACAGTCCTTAATCCAGGTTAAGTGGTACATTGCTTACATTTTGGTTTATGGAAGGGGCTTACATAAGGAAAGGGGAAGTCTGAGTTCAAATCATTCTGTTTCTGATTAGCTCTGCAAAGTTAACATAAGCCTTGTATTTCTCAACAGAAAGATGCAGGGAGACTTTATCACAGCTGTGACCTTTTCATGTTATTTTTCACTGCTCTCTTAGTGAAGTTGACATTCCAGTTCTAGCACTGGCTACTCACAGTGTTACACAGCACCTGAGTTTGTGGACTGGAAAGGGGAAGGGTGGAAGGAGAAGAGGCATGCAAAACATAACCCAATGGCAAAATAAACTATATATACATATTTCCTCAATAAATAAGATTTTTAAAAAAATCTGTTGGACTGATTTTTGGAATAAAAAGTGTGTGCCAAAAGGCTCAAGCTGTGTATTGTGCTCAGGAAAGGGTGGGAAGAGCACAGAAGGATGCCAGAGGAAGGGGAAAAAGGAACAGGGCACTGTTGTACAGTTGTAGTCTCACCATAGGTTCTTTGCCTTACAAGGGCTATGGACAGTGAAGCACCTTTGTGCTTTAGCACATACTCAAGGGGGTAACTCTGAGAAGGTAGAAGTATATTGTCACTGGTCCCTGTTTCATGATAGAAGCCCTGAATCTGGCACCACAGTTACTCAGCCATCTCCTCGATGTCAGCTATGTCTGCTGTGTCTGACCAACTCATGGGACTCATGACCAGGGGATTTGAGGCGAGCTCAGTACGACACTATCATGACTCTTGTAGTATCTGGTGTTTTTCTTTTAGCCACAAGTCCTGAGCCTATGAGAGTCTTAACTTTCAGCTAAGAGGAAAATTTCCCTGTAGTTGCAGAGAAAAGCTTAAATATGTAATCTTAGTGAACTTCTCAAGTTTTCTCATTATGATTTTCTAAAGGGAGGACTGCAACTGTGTGGTTGGATAAGGAGCTCTGGTGTCAGAATTGCCCAGAAAGACAGAGAACAAAGTCCCGTTGTTCAGCAATCTCCAGTGACCTCATGAGTAAGATGCTGTAATTACCTTGGTAAAAAATACCCTCACAGCATCTCTGCTCACAGAATGCGACAAAGCGCGTTTGCATGAAGAACCTCACAGTTTATGTGAAGCGGTAGAGATTGCTGGTTTTAGAGACTATGCCAATAGGACTAAAGAAAATTCACCTCAGCAGGAGAAAAAACTTATTCTGTTTACTCTAGGAGTGGGAAAAATCTTTCTAGAATTCTGGATTACTGTTAGTGACCTGATTTTAGCTTTTGTATGTTGAAAAAGTGCTCCCCTGAGGAGCTATGTGGGATAAGTCACATACCCACAGTCACAAAACAGGGTGGCTCTCCTCTCCTCCACCAGCTGGAACAGTTAAATAACTGGCCTTTTGTTTTCTGCCTTCTGGAAAACATGCATAACCTTGTCTCCTGGTACACATTTCTAACCCAAGCTAATCACTAATTACTGCAGCAATTGTCAGCTTCCTCAAACACTGAAATGGTTGTGAGGAATTCACCTGTTCTTGTGTGGGAGTCAACCACCATGGACAATATCCAAAGGATTATTTATATACCAACTGCACAACATTCAGTTTTCTTGTGTTGTCTCCCTAAAAAATTCAGGAGATGTGATGCCTGGAAATGCCTAAATAGACATTAAGGGATCATTCCTTTGCCATGCCTTCTTTAAATACTGTGCTGACATTTCCCTAAGTAAATGACTAAAACTGCACTTGTCAAAGTTAGTTTTCATTTCAATCGACACTAGTGTGAAATATGAGAGGAAAATAATTTATTATTTAGTTCCAAAGATTATTTCAGATAGACACTGTAAAAAGAACAAGGCTCTGTATTTTTAAGATAAGCTCCTGGTTGGGGAATCATTCATTCTTTCTCTGGAATAAAGGACAGATTATGAAATTAATGCCATTTTAGACAACCCAGTCAAGATCACTGACTTCAGCCTTAATAGAGGTTTCTTTGTTTTTTCTAAATAGTGGGGTTTATTATTCAACGGTCAGAGCTAGAAATCTGTTCCTCACCAACAACATCATTCCCAAAGCCTAACATTTTCTGTGGAAGAAAGCTGGCTGGATGCTGAAGCTTCTTAATATTTAGATATATGAACCACAAGAGCCTGTATCCTGTAAGGATAGAAAAAGGTAGCACTGGGCAGGGTCAGCTCCACAAGAAGTTATCATTTCCTTGGCATTTGTTGCAGTTCAACCGTGCAGGTAAGTGTGAGGTTGGACCACGTGTCTGTGAGAGTGTTAAACTCAGGTGCAGTTTCAAAATCTTGCCGTGGTGAGGTTGGGCGGGAGGAAACGATACACTGTGGTGCCGCTGGCACCCGCTTGCATGCGCACAGGGGTGGAAGTCGGTGTCTGATTCTGAGGCAAAATGAATACAATATTTCACACAGGAATGTGCTGCCCTTTTTATCTTCTTCCTTGGTCTCCTATCTTCAGTCCAGCCTCAGTGTTTAGTGAAATACCTCAGCCTACCAGCGCTCGGTCTGTGCTCAAAAGAGAAGACAGTCCTTCATTTTTTGAATAGGTGATTGTGCTTTTCTGTAATCAAAGCTAACAGGAGTAGCACTCTTTTAGGAGAAAGAAAAATGCCTTTGTAAGACAGAAAGACAATTATTGGCAGATTTTTAAGAGTTTATTTTTTCCTAAATATATGCATCTTCAATAATATTCTACTATCCTCTTCTTTTGGCTGCCTTGAACTACTTTGAAGTCCCTCCCAAATGAGAGGATCTGGGGGAGGACAGATCTGCAACACTTTGTAGCTGGATCATGAAAACTCTTCAGACTGCAAGTTGCGAATCTTATCTCATTGTTATGCAATTAGTCAGAGAAGCCACTTTTTGGATTTTAGACAATTCACCATTTCACTTTTTGTCATTTTTTCTGACAAATTGTTATCAGAGCTTCTTGCTAGTTTACTGGTAATTACTATGTAGGTGTGTGCATGTGTGTGTGTTTGTGCCTCAAAGGTGCATATATATTGTACATATGAACAGAAGTTCCCATTGTGTCATCATCTCAGGGTATTACAATACTTTGGCTCTGATTTTATCCTCCAGCTTTAATATGCCCATTTCAGAGTAGAATTTAAAGCCTTTGTGAGAACTCCTAGAAGTCAGGTCACCGGTAGACCAAAAATTTTGATGTCAGAATGAATAAAGCTGCCCCTAAACCTCCATAATCACTCTTGCACATTCCATCAGCATTTCAGCCAAGGTACAGGCACCCTGGTTCATCAATTAGCTCTTTCCAAGGACATTCAATTTCAAAAGTCATTAGACATAAACTTCACAAGACCTCTTTTAACTTTACCATTTGCTTAAGTGATAAAGTTCAATTTTGAGTAAAGCATCCAACCCAAACACAACCCTCCTTGGCTAATCTTTGGTTACTGACATTTAGCATGTTGCAGTCTCTCATACAGTACCTCCAGCAGCTCTCTGTAGTTTGCAACCATCAGGAAAAATTTCTGACAGTCAAGGCATTACAGTCCTTTTAACATTCCCATTTTTAATGTTGGTGCCTGTCCCCGATCCTTTCCCTTCATACAAAGAAGTTCTTATAACTATAAGCTATCTGTGATCATGCTCCTCCATGGGTTTCAATGCAATATGAAACACTCTGAGAAATTGTCAAGAGAGACAAGACCCATTTAAGCATTTGGAAATGAGTGTGAGGTTTAACAGAAAGAGCTACTAATATTAGAGAAATCCGAAGTCTATTCTCCAGATTTTCACAATTTTTTCCCAATCTTCTGCACCTGTGTGTTGGTAGCTGGATGACAGCTGGAAGCATGGGGGACCGCAAGAGGAGACAGACCATCATATTGTGAGGTGATCTTCTAATTTATATTCTGTTGGTGACTGACTATTTTCAAAAGATAATCTCTTTCTAAGATAAAGAATAGGTCAGATATGAATTGGAGGACAAGCATAAAAGGCATGAACTTTTGGCAAAAAACTTTTTATTTCATTTGCAATGTGTGTTAGAAATGCCTGTTTTGGAAAGTACTCTCACAAAAGATGAAGAATTGTGATGACTGAGCAGTTTCCTGGTGTCTGTGGACTTGCCTTCGAATAACTGAAGCTTAATGTTATGAATGTATTTTTATGTATGTAAATAGGGATGAATAGAGATATAAATATTGTCTAATAAAATTATTTCTGCTTTTAAAGCGGACAAAAAGCACTTATCTTAAGTTCTGCCTCTCCTTTTATTTTCCTCTGCTTGATTTTCCTTGTGTCTGTGGTACAGGACTCAGCAGTACAACAGATCCTGGATGCATCAGCAACTTATTGTCGTAACCAGTAAAAGCCTTAAATCGTGTCTACACTAGCAACAAAAACGTCCTAACAGGAGAGTCTGTGTAGAACAACACAGATGGTGTAAGGACTTTTGTCTGCCCTGCAGTCACTTTCCTCCAGACCGATTTAGTATGAGCTGATTCCCAATTAGCAGCTAAAATTTATTGTGTGATCCCAGAGTGCAGCTTTCACTTCAGTGTTACCAAAAGGGAACAGAGTCTGTGCCCCCTGAGACTCCTCTGCTATGCAAACCAAGGTGCAGCGAGAGAATGATTGCCAAATTCACTTGGAAAGCATCTTTCCGAGCCAAACTAAGAGTCATGTGGATGCATGTTTAAATACCTCTGTTGAAGTTCCAGTCTTTGCCCTCCACAAGCATGTACACCGCTTTGCTTTGGGTATCTAGGGGTCTGAAGAGATCATCTGATCCGCTTTCTTCCCCTAACGTAAGATTAAGTATTTTTCCTGATATTTTCCAGCTTGCTTGTAAAGATGTCCAAAAATGGAGACTTATCACCTCCCACAGAATCTATTCTAGTTTGTTCCCTCTCGGATATTACTTGCTTTATAAACACTTCTAATAAAGATTAAGCTGAGGCTTCCTTCACACTGTTAAATCCACTTCTGCTCATCAAGCCCACAACAGACACAGACTGCCCTGCTCCCTTTTGCAGTGTCACTATCCTTGAAGGATGTACAGTGCCTAGAGGGAATTTAATTTGTATCTTTGTATATATGTATGTACAGATGAGTATATATTCATATAGTTTTACCTCAAACAAGAAACATAAAATTTATGAACACTCCCATTCATCCAAGTAAAGGTGTGTAAAATGGGAATTACTTTAGCCCTTGATAAAATAATTATGTCTCTTAAATTTCAGTTATGTCTCAAACATTAACAAGGTTCTATGATTTTATTCTGTGTTCATAAGTTTTCTATTGTGGGGTGTTTTTTTTAAAAAGAGCATATTTGATTTTTTATAAAAAGTTTTTGTTTTGTTTTGTTTTTTAATCTGATCTAGCACCTATCCGTCATGATAAAAACAATATGCTGGCTTCTCAGCAACATAACTAACCTTGTTTTCAACTTTCTTCATACCCATGTGGGCACTGGGTTTCTGAATCTTTCTAGCACATTAGTCAGAAAATTGATCCTCCAGCAATGTAGGCTGGGGTAGATAGATGCACTTGGGATATTCTGCTGGTGTAGAGATGCACTTGAGATATTCTGCTGGTGGAGCAGACAACTTAGTGTTTAAACTTGAGCCCTTTGGTTCCTTTAATTTATACGTGAAAGAGAAAGGGGTTTGATGTTGGTTATAATACTTTAGCCTGTGGGCTGTTGAAATAATTTTTAATTTACTACAAGATGACTCAATAAGTCAGTGTATTATTGACCAGATTTAGTATTCTATATTGTACCTCTAATGTCTCTTAATGGAATTAATTTGTTTTTTCTGCTCTCTGCCAGGAAATGAAGACAAGTGATGAAAAATATTCTGTTTGAAATTCGAATAATTAAAGGATGATAATTTAGCGAGAGGTTCAATTTTTTACATAGTTTGTTGCAAGGAAAGGGAGCGCAAAAAATGTCTAGCATAAGGAAGCTTTATTGAAGGATTTAGTTTCATCTATAATCCCCATATTTTTCTAGGCTATTATATGCAATTAGTCCAACTATAGCAATTTCCCAACTGACTTCATTTTTATTTAACTGAATTGCAGACAATGCCATGAAATCATATTCCTCAAAACTAATAAGATTTTGTATTTAATACCAAGCCTTACAGAGTTAAGCCACTTCACAGATGGCTAAATAACTGGCTAAACCTGCATTATAATTCTGTGCCAAGTGATAACATTAATAAGAGGAAACTCAGTAAGTTGCAGCTGATAATAATTATGGCAGCTAAGAGACCAAGTGTTTCCTTATAGTGGTGCTGTTACAAATTTAATACTCCTCTAGCTTCTCACATGGAAATAAATGTATTGGCATGAGAGACTTGTTTGGTGTTGCTGTGTTATACTGTAACATCTAAATTTCTGGCAGCAAGAGATTAGTTAACATAGGAAGGCAAGTCCAAGTTATTAGGGAAAAAAAGTTTTGATCTTAGCATATGCAATAAAGGTATTTATTTCTCCATCTTCTTTGTCAAGTTCTTGTCAGAAAAAAAATAGTCAGAGTGTTATACGAAAACAAAATAGTCAGTCATTATTGGAATAAGCATAGTTATAAGCATGAGAGAAACTAGTAAATTTAGTGCTATTGCGTACATTGTGATTCGCAATAACTTCAGCCAATGAATCTTGCCAGTTTCATTAGAGCTGCTGGACTGAATTCTGCAGTGAATGGATTCCTGGATTATGATATTTCTAGAAACCTTTAGTTATTTAAATCACATTAGCTTCACACACCCATTTAACAATCTTCAAACTGAAATGTATACCTGTGGGTGTAACAATCTTCATTTGACAATGAAATTTTCAGCTTTGTTTTTGTTCAGGTGTAAACAAGAAGAGAATTTGACTGACTTCTGAAGCATAAATTGTTCTCCATATCAAAATCAGAAATGTTATGTCACTTTATTTCTCCACTGAATATAAAAGTAAGCTGAGCCACCCTGGTATAGCATCAAAATTGTCAAATTAAGTTCCTGTACTATACTCCTACTGGTTTTCACTTCATATGAAATCACATGTTGCTACTTCTGAAGACCTGTTTCCAAACAAGTTTTGAGATATGAAGGTGATCAAAAAAGTCCAAACCCTTTTTAGGGGGACAGATAACACTTCTGACAGCACAGTCAAAGAAACTGATCATGATCCCATGTTTCAACTCTCTTTTATATCAGACAAAAAAAAAATTGATAAAATCAGCAGAAAATCTGATTCATAGCAGCTAATGATTTCTTGTGCCTTCCTCTGAAAATCCACTGTTTCTTGGCATCCTTGCTTTACTGGAGACAGATATAAAGCGTGATTCTTCATCTGCTGTCTGTCTGCAAGGTCTTACCCGTGTCATCAAAAAGGTAAATCAAGGAAAGCTACTAATGAAAACTGTCTTTTGTTGGCAAAAGGCCAACATGTTTCTGATTTCCTTGTTCTAATGTGGATTACCACTTTTTTAAACCTTTGACCAGTAGAGATCTCCAAAGGAGGTTGTGATGGAAGGAAAATGGCATGTGAGTTCCATAAGCAGAGACTCCTTAATTCAGAGAAGAAAAAAATTAACCTACCGTTGCATTCTTCCATCATGTGAAGGATGGACCATGAACACTAAGCAGCTAATCTTGATGTAACTTTCTATTTTCTCTCTCATACTTTAGCTGTCCTTGCTTTGAATTTAGTAGCTCAGTCATATATCGCCTTCAGTGACCACAAAGCTCTCAGACAAACATAGCTAACGTTTTTTTAAGTTTTCTAAATATTCTGGCTGAAATACCTCATTTACTAGCTGAATAAAACTTTATTTTTCCAGAGAAACAGCTCTGGATTCTGTCCTTTGACTGAAAGCAAGTTCATGAGCTCAGACCAAAAAGTGAAGAACAGAAAGATTTTTCCTGTCACAATTACTTCTTCTTGTGTTAATCAACAAGATTTTATGATACTAAAGTCTCATCCACCTGTTCTCTAAGACTTTAGGAAAGGGAATTATTTATATGCATGGAAAAAGTTTTGATTACACGCTAATTGCAGCCTGTTGTCTGACAGAAAAGCTTGGCTTATTTCTTTTAAGTGGTTCATGATCCCTTAAATATCAAAAATTCTACATAATTTTCAGTATTAAATGATGAATTTAAAAAAATGTGACAAAATACAATGAGATAAGGTATGTAGAAGAAAATGAGATTGGAGTGAAAACCTGGTGAAGATGACATCAGGGAGTTATCAGAGATGGGGAAAAATTCATTAGGTCATTTTTCCCAGCAGGGCACAGCATGAGACCCTGGCACAAAGGGCAGGCAGAGACTGTTCACTGACTTCAATGGATCCACAGGAGATTCTTGTTTGGACTGGTTTACTTTTTAAAGCACAGAAACAGCAATATGTGTGGGAATAGACACTTAGCATGCTCCCCAAGCATTAGTGTCAGCCCAGGAATACTCACTAAATGAATGATTCGTGTACCATATCTGCTTGCCACATTGCTGAGCAGCATGTCCCGGCACAATGCTGGAGCAAAAGAGAGAGTGCTTTCCTTTTGAAAGCAGAAGAAAGGAAAATCTCTTGGGTTCAGGAGGTCATGCTATTGATTTTGGTTGGCTTGACCTGACTCACTGTATGTAGATGTGAGATACTCTTTAAGAAATGCTGTACTGGCTTGACAAAGAATATTCTGCTTTTCAAATGTGACCTATCATGCTGGCTACATGAACAAGTGAATGCTTAGTAGTGATGTGGAGTTTTAGGGTTTACAAGAAGTATTGACTTGATAACAGTTTTGAGCAAATTCAAGGCAAATGGAAGGAGTTCACCAACCTTTCCAAACATGTTCCTATTGATGTATGTGGGGTTTGCTACTACACATTTACCAGAGGTTAGTGTGCACCTACATGAGTTTACTGTAGAGCAGATAAACTTCCAAATATGGTACTTCAGTACATCACTGCAACAGCCGGGTATTCTTCAGCCTAAGGCTGATTGACAGTCCAGGGACATTACTTTCATCATCACTGTTGAAAATTTGACTAGTCTCCATGTCACAAGGGCACATTAGGATGTTCTGTCTCATCCCACTTTCTGAAACTGAAAATAATTAACAGCTGAAAGATACTAAGAGATGTGGGGGGCTGTCTATCACCTGATCCCGCCTGGTATGGTCCAGAAATGCAAACACGTTATCATGATGTTCATGATGGTATCACGGGGATAAATACATTTATCATGGAATAATTTCCTGAAATCCTGTAGTCATGCAAGAAGCACAACGTATTTGAACAATATAGTCCTCTGGTATTCATAAATCTAATTTTTTCTCAGTAAAACCTAGGTGAATGTAACTCAGTGTTTGTCCAAGGCAGCTACACTTAGGTAAGAAATAAATTTAAAAAGAGCAAAATGCAATGAATCTGCAGAATGTTTTGTTATTACAAGTAATTTGCAAGAAAATAAATCTAACCTTTGAAGCTTTTTCCTGGGTTGTGATACTGCCCCCTAAGCGAAAAGCAATATCCTTTTCCCTTTTGTCACGGCTATGAAAAGTCTTCTACCACAGCAGAGGTAGTGTTGCCACTAGGATAAGGTATGTGCTGGGCCACATGCGGGCAGCTGTCACCACCAGCCTGAAAACTACCACAGATCTAATTAACACTGTAATGCGTTTTCCACTCTTATACTCTCCGAGTGACAGTTTAATAAGGAACTCCACAGTGATCCTGTAAATCAGAACCAAACTTCCTCTTAACGAGATGCAGCTAAAGTGTTCCAAAAATTAATTCTGAGGAATTCAGTATGTAATATGCCCAGTGTAGAAGCAGTATAATTTATTTACATTAACTTATTGTATTTTGAAAATCATTCCATTACTCTGTGCTAGTAGTTTAAGAAAGATGTGCATATTTATGAACTAAATGTTAGGTGAAAAGAACTGAATCTGTATCATTTATAAAATTGTCTAATAACAGGAAACTATTCCACAAATATAGCTTTGCACTGCAAACAGTTATAGAACCAAAAGCCTTCAGACCATTGGCATTCCTCAATTTGTCCTCAATTTAGTACTTAACATGTAAATTTAATATCTGTAAAACAGCTCTATCGGAATTAATTGGATCCCTGTGCTTCAAATGAAATAACTTGAAAGTAAGCCACAAAGCACAAGCTTGTTGACTTTTAATAAGGTCCATTTATGTTTTTGAGCGAATTAGGACCCGATCCAATAAAGCAATTTTGAGCATACTTTGAAGTAGAACAGGTGTTTAAAAGCCTCATTGAATCATGATTTTAAGGGCACATAGGATTAAAAAATTATAGTTTGCTTTTAATGCAGATTGAAATTACAATTCCTAGGTACTCTTATTCCAAGATAGAAAAACATTACATTTTTCTCATGCTTTTGCATCCTTGATATGTTTTCTTATTATTTGTCTTTCATGAATAAGATGCTTAAATGCAGGCTGATAGGAAACATGAGCCAAAGTAAATCAAACTGCCTAGTTCCAATTCCAAAATCTCTAAGGAAATGTAAAGACATAACCAAAGACAAATATGGAAAGGAAAAAGCAAAATTAAATGCTTTTTAAAATTGAATGTTGAACAGGTTTTATTATTAATCTATGGGGGTTTATGAAATTGTTTATAAATTGTTAAGATAACTTTTTCATTATTTCCATAACAGGGAATATTTGAAGTGATTTTTGAGGTTGCTGAAGTCACTAAACTGTTCTCATGGATATGCCTGTTGTGCCCAAAGGTTTTTAAATCCCCATATTATAGGCAGCTTAGTTGACACTTACAGTTCTAGAAATCAAACAGTCCTTTGTTATTATTTAGCCTCCTGATGCAAAATCACCCTCTAAGTTCAACATTCAAGTAAGTGCAGGTCTGGACAAGTGTATATATGCACACAGGTTCACTGTGCTGAACAAGTAGTTAGAGGCAAGATGGCAACACGGGCAAAATAAAGGAATTGGGTAGAAATAAGTGTATTGTGAAAGGATATGAGAGTTACAGGGGTGGTTATTTCAAAAGATTGAATCCTCAGCTATTGCTGAGGCTCACATCTGGCCCAAAAATGGAAATAAAAATAAATTGAAATAGAAGAGGTTCAAGTGGCAGTGTCAAAAATATAGAATTAGCCCATGAAGAATCTTGAGCAGAAATATTTGCTGCAACTGTAAGACAGAGTGGGTAATGTCATTCTGATCCTTTAAAACCCTTAAAAGAGTAATCAGTGGAAATGTTTAATAACAAACAGAAACTGGGACATTGACTGCCTTGCAAGTTCTTCCAATTAGTAACAAAGCTGTAGGGCCTTCATAATGGAGAAATTCTACATATTATTTCAACCAAGAGGAAAGAATTCTGAGGCCATCAGATTAAAAGATAACTTGGGTATGAGTGAACACCACACTATAACTTCATGAGCATAAGAGAGTGCACAAAAAAGCCCGGAATGAAAACAACAACTTTCAGAAAGGCGGGCTTCAATGAAATCAGAGAATTGGAGGGAAAGAACTTTTCAAATGACTTTTAATAGCAGAAGATGTAAAAGAGATTAGTAATTTACAAGAATATCAAGGGCACGGAGCTGAGAAACCGTAATCTTGTCATTTGAATCACAAAGTGAACAGCACAGAAAACAGACCTCAGGTCAAACTACTGAGGATGCGTGCAAAAACACAGCACGACAATTAAAACCTGGGTTAGAAAAACAAAGTCAGAAAAGGAAAATTGTGGAGAAAATGAATTGCAACAGAAAGCGGTTACAAGTAAGTACTCCAGAAGTAGGATGAAAACAAAAGAGATCATTAGTCTGCTCCTGCAGAGATTGAAAGTGATTGACATACGATGCTGAAAATTTCTAAACACTTAATGACTTTTTCCACTCTCGCTAAAAAGCTCATTTGCTATCACAGTTAATATTAGGCATGAAGGATCAAGATTTCAGCCTGGTATAGCAAAGAGCAAATTGATACTTGACTTAATCAGATGTTTTCAAACTGCCTTCATCTGATGGGATTTTTCGGTAGAGCACTGAAAGAATTCGTAAATAAAAGCTCAGTGTTAGGTTGCATTTGAGAAGTTATGACAGATGGCTACAAAAAAAATAGCAAAAGGCAAAAGTGGTGCATTGCTTTATAAAGGAGGTGCTTGAAAACTGCAGATATCCTAATTCCTGCTGCTGAAAAAAACATGGAGCCAATAAGCAAGAAAACTGTGAACACACTGAGTAAAGCAGAGGAATGAATAACCACCGCCTTTTGTGTCTCAGGAATGAATCATGCCTAACTAGCTTCATTTCTTCCTACAGAAGGTAAAGGTCTTATGGATAGAGGAAGAACATCACATGTCATATTGCAGTTCCAGTAAGATTTTCAACACAGGTTTGTGTGCCTTTCCTGGAAGGAATATGGAAAAGCATGGTTTAGATAAAAATGCCACAGGTAAATGGAAAGCTGAGCAATTTCCACTTTCCAAAAGGTCTCTACAGGATACAAAACTATTAAAAGTTTGTATCAATGACCCAGAGAAGTGAACAGAAGGTATGGTCATTAAGTATGAAGGGTCACCAAGGCAATGAGATTGTAATTATTGTCATGAAATTAAATGAAATCTTGTCAGAGTTTAGATGGTATCAGGAAAAAACACGCTATTTTTCTAGCACAAGTTATTGTGCTAGAAGACTGGAATAAGCAGGATAGGCTACTGACTGAAAAAATATCTGCAAAATAATCTGATTTACAAGGAGAACAAGGATGAGTAACCTTTTGCTGTTGAAAGGGGGGAAGAAGGGAGTTTGCGGGTGGAGAGAGGGAAAAAAGCAATTTCCATGCAGAAAATTTGTGCCGATGACATTTGAAGGAGATTTTCTCTGATCTCTGCATTACTGTGATAAGGTCTTTGCTGCAATATTACAGCCATCCTTGGATGCTACCGCAAAAAATCTTTGATCAAATGAATATTGTTTGAGATGAGCACAGATATAGAACGCATGATGTGCAGGTAAGTATCAAAAATACTGCGTTTGTTTAACCTGAAGAAGGCAAAAGCAAAATGAGGTGTTCTTTTCTTCAAATATGTGAAAAAAGATTCAAAATAGAAAAATGGTTCTGTTCTATTTGTCTGTGACAGATTGCATTAAAATATTTGGCTTAGTTTACAGTTTGCAATTAAAAAATGCTTTTTAAATTACAATGAATGCAGAAATATGTTGACTAAAGTGATTGTTACAGTCTCCATCACTGGAGGTCAGACCAACTTCTACATCAATGGATAAATTGCGGGTGGGAGTCTCCTCACCTACCTTTAGACACCTGTCTAGGCTATTTAGATTCTACTTTCTGCACTCATCAAAATATGATGAACAAATTTAATTACCAATTAATCTGATCTGTTGTAGATCTTTACTGTAGGATGAGATTGATTTTTCTCCAGGATTGTTCTACTGACACTTAGGAGATTGTAGACAGTGAGACAGATGCTCCAGATACCAAAAAATGGTGAATTCATCTCCTCAAATTTTTACAAGGCTTGTCAGTTTGCATGGCTATGGCACACCCACCAAGCAGTTCCACACAGGTACTATCAGTATTAATGAAGTATTAAGCCTATAGGTTGGGTGCCAGGCATGATGTACTGTATTATCCCATCATGGATCATTGCTGCAGCCAGAAGGGGAGAGCATGGTGCCTTTACTCAGCTTTTGTTCTGATTTGCAGCCCAAGTTTTGAAATTTCTTCTTGTGTAATACTTATAAGACTGAAGCCACAATAAGTCAAAAGTCTATACCTAAAAGGAGAAAGAAGAAATGAAATGGAAAAGTAAAATCTACTATATTTTTCTGTCTGTCTGACTTGATTACTTTCTTCTTGGTTCACCTATGGTTTAATAATTCCTTTTCTATAAAAGAAGATTCAGATTAAAACCTAATATTTTTTGTCTTTTACAGTTTTCTACAAATAAATAAAATTTAATAACTTCCTTTTTTATGGCTGTACTTCAGTAAGTCTGAAATGTGTTCATGTTCTTAGTTTTTGTCTTTTTATATTACTAAAGTTTGATTGGACATCTATGTTTTGTACTTCTGTAGACTAGAATTCTTGGCATATATTAGAAAATTCAAGATAATTTAAAAAATTGATTGGTATTCAAATGTTAAAACTTTTCACTTCTTATCACAGGTATTTCATGTTTTCTTTGAAGTCCCCCTCCAAATATCCCTTAAATTATAGGGCTTATTCTGTTGAATTTTGCTCATAATTCTCATTAGCACCAGTGGGAATTACATATGCACATCAAAGGAATAAAACTTTTATTTGCCTAACAAAATTAGGGAAGCCATTTAGAAACTTAAGTTTAGGAGTGTGTCTTGACTTTGTTTTGCTATCGTCAACAGGACTATAAGACTTCCCTTACTTTTTGTCTTTTTCCTATTTAAGGGCAGTTTAAAAGGCTCTCATTCAGAGAAACAGCATAAAATGCACATCTATACATATATATATGCATATATGTACACACACAATAGCGTAGCTCAGCTCTCCCGAGAGGTGCCAACAGCTCTAAACTGCCCAAGGGTATGTAAGGCACAAAACAGTTTTGGCCAGAAATGCAGCTACGTCTCTGACCTGCACTAGTCCTAAATTTGGGACTTGCAGAGAAGTGAGGTACTTGGAGTGTGGAAATCCACAGAGTCCAGCTGTGCATTCTTGCTTGAATCCCTGTGTATGTCAAAGGTGTTTAAGATCATAGTTCCATTTGTGCTTTTACATATCTCCTCATGGTCGACTTCCAGTGTGAGTTAGGCACATTGCTTATGCATGTTCCTTTGACATGCTGTGGTGACACACCTCTTCATTCCTTTTTCTTTTCACTTGGTGCTTGTAACCACACACAATGGAAGACATTCATGCCCCCTACTGTAGGCACCTGCACTTGGTGTAGTTCAGAGCATGTAAAGTTAGATGTCTTGCTTTCTAAGCTATCAGTGGAATAATTCATGTAGTTCTGACAGATGTTCCCCTGAGGTAGATGGCAGAAGCACAGTGTATAGTCAGTGCCTGCGAAGCTACAATACCTCAGTTAGACACCTGAAGGTATGGGGTAATTGTATCCTTCTACTTGCTCTTAGGCTGTTTTCTCTCAGTGAAATTCCACCTTAGAAATCAGCAATAGCATGCTCTGAATTTCATCACCAAGCCAGTTCTAATGCTTCCCAGCTGGCGAGTAGCTCTGAAAGTCTGGGCAGCTAATGGACTCTCAGAATAATAGATTGTTCTCAGCAATACTTGTGCCACTGTTTATGGCATATAACCTGTGGTGATAGTGAAAGCCTTTGTATCACACCTGTGAGCTGAATCACAACCAGCAGCTCTAACACATCAGTTCCGGCTTTATAGTGGCTTAATTTCCTCTTGTATAAAATATATGTTGAATGAAAGTATATCATCGCGTTCTTTAAAGCAAGTAATCGAAAAAATGCTGTAGTCCTTGCTAAGTGGTTATTATTATAACTCTTGTAGTTGAAAAATTAGGTCTTTTTATTTCTTTAGTCTGAACTCTTTAATTCACAACCGTGGGACATCTATTCTCCACTATCAAATTCCTGTTTCCTCGATAGGCATGTATAAAAGGTTATAAAATCACACATAAATATTTGCTAAGATTTCACAATCAGTGAATGACTTCTCAAATTCTCAAGCATCTTTCCAGTCTGCCTGCTGTTCTTGTGGCTTTTCCATGAACTCGTCTCAGTTTCTCAATGACCTCCTTAATTGGCAATTGCTGAGCTGTATAAAGAATTCCCATGTGAGATGGAAACAGTGCCAAATACAGGTACTCTGACTGCCTTTATGTCCACAAATTGTACACGCATTCATACGAAAACCTCAATGATTTAATGATTCCTTTCCCCCTCTGAAAATTTAACCATTACAAGAAACCTACTGAGAATAGTCCCAGGCTCCTTCCTCACCTGGGAAGGTTGAGGGAAATAGAGACAAAGCAGATACAATATTTTAAGAGTTGCTCCTTTGGTCTGACTGCTGCAGGGGGATCTCCTGTTCAGGTAGGCATCCTGCATGCATCAGGCTAACAACCAGTACGAGGTTAGCCTAGGTGGATACAGCCTTAGTCTGTATCCACAGCTTGCTGCTTGTTCTTTTTTTCATAGATAATTGGCTTTATTTTCATCAATAGGAAGGCATAAAGCTGGTTTGACAAGATCTGTTTTCCATAAACTTATGCCTACTGGCAGGAATTACATTACTTTCCTTTAAATCTTTATTCATAAAGTCTTATCATCAGTTTGTCCACACTTTACTTCAGAGTTTATGATAAGCTGACAGACATAATTAGTTTGATTATCCCAATTGTCTTTTTTCAATACTGGCTGTTCCATGAGTTATTGAAAATCAACATTAGCTGATGTTAATCAGGGACTCTTCCTGAAATATGTAAGTGCAAGTTTTCCAATTCTACAAATCCTCATTTAAATGTGTCTAGATCCTGTAACTGTTGTTAAAACCTTTTAAAGTTACTGATGCAATAGAAAATACTTTGTCATATAGTATGAATGAAGTATTCTTCTGACATTTTATATCATGATATCTATTTCTGAATGTTTTAGCCTGCCATGTAATTGAAACAAAAGGATAGAGTTTGCCAAATCTCATTCATCAGCTAGATGAATTATTATTATGAATTCATCAGCTAGTTTTGATTTATCAGTCAAAAGATGAACCCCCTAATCAAGCAAAAGTGTGATCAATACAAATCACTTCAGTTTCTTCTTTTCATGCTCTTTGAAATAGACTTTATCCTTAAATCTGTCTATGGATGTCCTTATGCTTTTTTCAGAAAGTTTATCACATTTCCGAGTTCCTAGCTTTAGTTCATTGCTGTATACATCTTCTTTCTTTTGTTTCTATTTCTCCTTGAAATTTTGTTATAGCTGGTTTTGCTTCTAATTTAGTCTTGGTTTACTGTGACATTATTGGATGGCTATCAAAGTATTCTGAAACAATTCAATTAAAACTTTTAATCTTTAGTTACATCCCTCAAATGATTTGGCTCAGGATTTATCCTTTATTGAAAACTGCCTTTATAAAGCAAGAAGAAAATTTTTCATTTTTGTACTTTTTTTCATATAACAAAACAAAGCATATTATGACCTCTTGTACTCCAACATCAGCTCAATATAAGGTCTACTGAAGGACTCTTCTTACTCCAGATGCCACTTTGTGATTAAACACTTGTTTTCTGGGAATTACATAAAAAGATTTCTGAAAATCCCAAAGATTCAGTGTTGTTGTTAAGTACACATCAAGCAAACCGAAGCTCTTCACAATGACATTTAATATAGGAATCATAAAAATAAAGTCTGACATTGAAAGTAGTGACTGTCTGCATTTTTGTTTGTTTCTTTATTTGTTTTTTTAAATAAATTGGATTATTTTAAAGTAGGCCCAAAGTAGAAGACGAAATCTTCTTTTTTAGCATTTGTAATTTTATTTTCCAATTTTCTATTATCAGGACATGTACCAGAGGAGTTAAAACTTATCCAACCAGCAACTCCAAGAAAATGAATTTTCCAATGTACCCATTCCTAATGTATTTATGGCCTTGAAGTCATAGTAATGTTTCTTATTGTAAAGTTTAACTTTTCTGTTATTTGAAACAAAATGGGATTATTCACATATTGAGGTGTTAATTAGTGGTTTCCATTGATATCACAGGTTATTTATAAAATGTATCTGTTGGACAGAGAGAAGCATACAGTAATAGTAACAGTCCAGTTCTCCCAGTGTTCTCACACTGAACAACTCTAATTATTCTCAAGAGGAAAAGAATGTTTAAAGCTCATTACATTCCTCACAAATGAACAAAATAAAAATTACAGTATGTGATGGAGATGGAAAATAATTTATCTTACAAAAGGAACATAAAACTTGCCTCTCAATCAAGCAGATACACAGACTATACTGGTTGGGCTTCTTGGCTGCCTCCCACTCTGAGCCTCCTGCTTTACCCACTATAAATGCACAGCTTTAGGATGTTCTGTCTTTGGTCTGAAACTAGCTTGAAAAAATATTAGTGGATAATTGCCATCATGTCATTTAAAGGACGTTTCTAAAGGGAGCAGATAGAGCTTTGTCCCCGACTGGTGAAGCACTAGGAAGGTGTGCTTGGATGCCTGTGGCGAGGCAGCTTCCATGGGGAAGGAGTAATGTCACTTTCAGGGTATGCCCAGAAGCAGCGCGGAGGGTGAGTTCAGACGCCAGCTGAAGCAGCAATCTGCTGTGGTTCTGCCTGCCGAGCTCTGCCGGTGCCCACCAGGAATTACCAGCGGGGCTCTGCCTTGGTTTGACGGTGGTAAATGCAGACAGACGGCTTCATTTGCCAAGTCAACTCCGTGCTAAAACTAATTGCTTTGGAAGGCAACAGTGCTTTTGCTCCGAGAGAGAACAACTTCTATCCACATATATAGAACCCATAATTACACGTATGATAGTCTGTGTCAGAGAAAGTGTGGACTGGAGATCCATTAGTAATGAGTGTATTTTGAACACACACTTTCTATTTTCTCTCTAAGCCATGCAAATGTGAATAATTCTGTGAAATGCCATGAGTATCCTTTCTACTGTAAGTACTTCTGTAATATCAAAACCACACACTGCAGTAACAGAGGAAATTTTTTGGTTTTTTCCAAGTTGTTTTTTTTTTACACCACTCATCCATGAGAAAAATTAATTACCTACAGAAGAGTTTGGGAGTTAAAAACCTTTTGGGTTTGCAAACAGGGGACTAGAAAATTATAAAAAGCTACAGTACATTACACTTGTAATTGTATGTAAAGAATTTATACTAGAATATGTTTGTAGGTGTCAGAAAGCTTATATTAAGTAATTTCCTTTATCAGTCTTTGGCACTAGCTTGCCACCTACTAATCCTACAAAATTGCATTCCTGACTTTCACGGGCATCTGTGGATAGCAGTTTACAAGATCAGCAAGGGTAATAAAAACCTGCAGGTGTAATTTATCCCTGCTCGAACAGCAGTAACAAGACAAGAGCATGCAATGATGTGATCAGCAGGAGTGAACTGAAAACCTCACCCCCAGCAAGAGTGTCACTTGCTCTTGTCTGTCAGGGAATGCTGCTCTTCTGCAGAAGGAGCTGGTGTGGGGTCATGCTGGGGACATCTGCCATCAAACACCTCCCTTCTGCTCCTGCATCTGAAGCTTGAGTGGCCAGCATGGACAAAGAACATCCCCAAAGACTTCCATCTGCAAAGCAATGGCCACTCAGCACTAATAGTACCTTTGATATGTTCTTCTGGGCTGCCAACAAGCAGAACAAAGAAAGAGAGAAAGGACCAATAAGTTAATTAGTTTTTTCACTCTTTTTTCTTTTTTTCTTTTTTTTTTTGAAAAGTGGGTTAGCATTACAACTGTCAGGTTTCAATTTTAAAGAAGGCAGAGTTTGGAGTCCTCCTCACCCACCTCCAGTAGTTCTCATTGCATCTGGACCAGGATTGGTGGACTCTGAGGGATATTTGCATATCCTGCATATTTGCAGGATTAGAGCAGCTCCTAAAATGCTGGCCACTTCAAAACTTAGTCAGAGCTAGTTCAAAGAGCTCAAACACTTTAACTTGTCTACTGTACAGTAGAGAAGACACAAGCCATGTATTGCTCACAACGTAGCCTTTATCCCTCCGCCTCCAGTTCTAGTTGGATTAGAAAAAGGGATGCATAATTTGGATCCTTTTTTTTTTGAAACAACTAAGATAAATAAAGCAAATATATAGCTTTAAAAATATTTTTATATAGCTTTTATAATATTTTCTGTAGATGCCTATAAACCGGAACTGCAGAATGAAAATGAGTATTCTATATTCCTACAAATTCCACACTAATAATTGTGAAAAACGTCTTCAATAATCATATAGACTTGGTTATGTTCAAGGAAAGACATCAGCATTATTTCCAATTTTTCTTGCAGCTATCTTATGAGTAACAAAAAAGATTATTTAGTTACCTTTTATTTTCTGTAAAACGATAAATGAGCTACTTTGGAATAGAAATGAGTTAGAATGGATTAGAAAATATGATAAACATGTTTTCAAAGTTTTTATCCAGTCATTTCCATTATAACTGTGGATTCTTGAATTGCAATAAAACTTTGATAATTCCCACGGCCTTTCTTTTAACTGGAAAACAGTTGTCTTCATAGCACATGAAATTAAAAGAGGTACAAATAAAAGTGGGACAATAAGGATTTTTGTAGTTGGATTCTGACACTTGCTGTTGAGGACACAGCTGAGATGTGCCTGGACATTCAAGAATCCTCTATGGTGACAAAGTTGTAGTAATTTCTGATTCATTTATGAGGGGACAGAGTAAACTTATTGCTATGAAATTGAAGCCTGCTAACTCTAGAGGTAGGTCTGAGAACTATAATCATCACGAAAAGTTTAAAAGGAGTCAGGTGTATCTAATGGGATTTAAAAAGTTTTATTCTCTGATATCTGAGTATGAAAATAATTATTATATCTAAAGTCCCCTGAAGAACGAAGAATATGGTATTATCTTTTCATTGCTATTACTCATTATCCTCATGCATGCTTTTCAACCTCTTTGTTTTAAATGTCCTTCAGGAAGATAGTATTTGAACTACTATGAAATCCAGGAATTACACACAAAGGCATTTATTGCCAGGTTTGGAGTATGGTATTTGACTAAGAAATTGCACTTGTACAAGGAGCATGTACAGAGCCATCAGCAGTACAACTTCTATTTCAGTCAGAGACGTTGCTGGGTTTGTGGTGGGATATAGTGTAATGACCATGCTATGGCCATTATTCACAATATGGAATACTCCTAATTTAAAACTTTATGACTTAGACTCAAACTTTGAATATATTTTCAGATTCCTGGCCTTGATGCTTTGTATTTGCAAAAATACTTTTGCTATTATATTTTGCATCTGATAGTACAGTATATTCTCATGAAAACTGATAAATATAGGAGCTAAAAATGACTTTTACTTTGAAATTATCTCTCTTACTGACTTGGAAACCTAGCTCTTCTTTTTAAGTGATGGAGTCCTCCATCCCTGTGATACTAACTGCACAACATTTCAGACTTTGGAACTGAGGATATTTTCTTTACAACATAAGCTTAGGTTTGTATCTAAAATATTGACCAACAAGTAATAATGCCCTGAACTTCAAAGCTATCAAGTGAGTTTTTTTTAACAGAAGTGGAAAAGCTAACCACCAAATGAAGCACACTGAAAACAAAGTCTTTATTAGTGTCTACCATGTTACAAAAACTGGCATAATATTATTTTCAAAAAAGAAAACCAGGAGAGCAAGCTTGTGGCTTTTGCCATAGTTATAAGCAGATGCAATTGTAAATTTGAAGTGAATTGAAAGAGAATAGAACAAAGAGTCAAATGCAAAAAGACAGGCCACTTTTAAAATAAAATCAGTGCAAGATCTCATATGTGTCTTGAGGAATAAGTCTACCACTGGAAACTTTGGCAATAAGCTCTGTGAGAAAGGAAAAACTTCCGATTTAATTATCACTTCAGGTGAAACTGTTGGGTCCAGCTGTTAAACACAGATACAGAGTGACATCAAAATTCAAGATTCTGAATACTGCTGAATGCCGGAGTACTTTGATACTGTGATTTACCAAGCAAAATTGTCTAAGAAATTCCATTTTTATAATACAGTTAGAATTTCACAAATCAAATTTTAAAAAATATTTTATTGAAGGTATTTTCACCTTAAATTCTCATGGATGTACAGGCTCTGTCCAATTGCCTCTTTTCCTGACATTACTTTGTCTCTAATTCCTTTCTCTACCTCCTATTCTCATGCACTTTAGAGCCTCACTTTCTTACATATTCTCACAAATGCATAGTACATAGCTGCATTGAGTGTAACACTGGGAAATTCAAATGAAGTTCTGTGGTTGACAAATAGATGTTATTTTCTCAAGTCCCTGATTTTGTTTATAAGGTGAATGTGAAAAATTGAAAATTAATTTTTTGTTACATTTAGAAATGCATATCACAATAGCAGTGACATAGCATTTATGGAAACAGTCTATTTAATTAAGCTTTCAAGTAACAATGGAAAACAATTTGAAGTATGTACTCCCCTTTCATACCTTACAACAACTAAATTTTTATGATGTATTTTTTAAATAGTTATTTCTTGAGGGAATATTTCTCATGATTTCTCATAGTCCTAGCCCATACTTTTCTCCCTCTCCCAGACACGAAGGCATGTACTTCAGTTACAAGTTAAGGAATGAGTAACTGAGGGTTGGAAAACACAAAAGAGCTTTTTTTTTTTATAATAAATGTCAAATGATACAAACTCAAAACTTGCAGAGTTAAGTTCAATAGAGAAAGAAGTTCTTGTTATGTGTCAAGGGCTTGAGTCCTTCATGACAAACCAGTTGTGAATCTGTTAGGGAGGTCAAACACAACAGTCGAAATACTCCTGCTCTCTGAGATCAGACAGACTTCTGATATGAAAATTTATCTGTTTTTATTTATATTTTTAATTATTATTTATGAAGTCAAATAATACTGAAACATACGATGATTGTATTAATTGCTTAACTCTGTTCTGTTTTAACTCTCATAAGTACAAACCTCTGGTAATTCAAGCACTCAATTCAAAATTCTAATTGGGCCAACCAACAAAAGAGTAAAATTTAATCTATTATATCATAGTGAATTGTGGTTAGAATATTGTCCACATATTTTGATATATAACAAAACATTACACTGTTGCAATCAACTAAAGCACTAGAGCTTTGTATATCACACTCAAAAGCTGTGAATTTGAAAGTCTAGAGGAAAATGATTTAATTTTATAAATTAAGGACTTTGTCTAGTAATAATACAAGAGAGAATTTCAAATGAAAATTTTGAGTCCAAGGTCTAATTTGAGGATGTAAAGTTAACACTTTTACCTTACTTCCAAATCCACAGGATGTCTTTTTAATGGTAACCATACAGCAGTCCAAATCTGATTACAGAGAACTTCCAATTGCATTAAAAAATGCTTAAGAGAAGACGTAATCTGCTCATGATGGTTTGGACAAGGAGAGTGAGAGAAGAAAGACATTTAAGATTGCTTTTTCCACAGAGATGGTTAAAATGTAACTGCAAAAACAACCCCAAAATTAAGTGAATAAACTTGGTGACATGTTCCTAAATGTGTGAGATTTACAGACTGATCAAATGCAGCTGGTTATAATTAACCAGTCTTTAATAATAGTGAAATACATTGCACTGCAAACTGTCTTTTCAGCTTCATACATCCTAAACTGACAGTAACAATTGTTGAGGTTTAATTGTGATCATAATTACAGTGAGCAGAATAATGAAGAGATAATACATCATTTGATGAAAATTCCTTTGTAACAATGCCTAACAGCCCTAGTTCAGGAAAAGCAAAAAGCCTTGTTTCTCATGGTTCTGTTGCACCTTTAGACCTCTAATATTTCAAAAATATTCCTTAACAAATTATCTTATTAAAACCTGTATGTGAGTTTGTCAGTACAGGTTAGAATTTTATTTCATTAATTCAGTAAGCAGAAAGCATGCTTTTATCATTGAAAATGAACTGGAGATATGTAAAAACATATAGTTACTAACTCTTCTAATAAATGTAGACTACCAATTGACATGTCATTCATATACAAGCTGCAGTCTAATACCATGTGTGCTTACTGTGGCTTTTAACTTCTACAAACAGCATGACAGTGACTGAACTGTTGAGATATCCTTGCAATTCCTAGATGTGCAGAAGAGTGACAGGGCTTCTGGACATGCTTCACCTTCTTTGTGTTTATCTACATGCATCCAGAAGCAAGTAATAACTGTAGTCTTTATAAAAGTCTTTCTCTGCCTATTTAGTGCTTCTCTCCTGGGATGACACACTGGAAAAAAGCACAAAGGAAAATTACTTGAGTGATGTCCATCCTCAACCAAGGAATCTTAAAATTTAGATCCATGCTTTAAGTACTTTGCACCGCCATAACTTCCCTTTCCCTGAAACATAAATACAAAAATAAAAGCAAAAGCAGCATAATCCAAGCATTTATTAAGGACTGATTAAACAGCTGTAAGAAAGGTTCTTGATTAGCTTTGTGTTAAGTGGCAAAGAATGCCTGGGCTGCCACCTGCCCAAGGCGGGTATTCCTTTCCTTCTACTCAGATGCTGGTGAGGCCACAGCTGAAGTGCTGTGTCCAGGTCTGGGCTCCTCACAACAAGAGAGATGTGAAGCTACAGGAGAGATCCAATGAAGGGTCATGAAGGTGATTAGGGACCGGAGAATCTCTATGAGGAAAGATTGAGAGAGATGGGACTTTTCAGCCTTGAGAAGAGAAGACTCAAAGGTGATCTCGTCAGTGTATACAAACACCTGAAGGGAAGTAGTAAAGAGGATAGAGCCAGGTACTTTACAGTGGAGCCCAGTGGCAGGATAAGAGGCAGTGGGCAAAAAATTAAAAACAGAAGTCTTCATATGACCCTCAGGAAACACAATTGTTCAGAGGGTGACTGGACACTGGTACCGGTTGCCCAGAGAGATTGTGGAGTCTCCATCCCTGGAGATATTCAAAAGGTGTCTGGACATTGTCATGGGCAACAAGGCCTAGGTGACCCTGCTTGAGCAGGTGGGTTGGAAAATGTAAACTTCAGGGGTCCCATCCAACCTCAAACACAGTTTGAGGCAGGCACAGGGCAACACTTAATTTGTACAGCAATTTGTGCCAGAGCCAGCCTGCAGCATTGTGTAAACTTCTTCTCACATGAAGATATCAAGAGGATTTGTGGAATCCATCAGAAAGGCATTAAAGAGTATTATCCTCTCTATTCTATTAGTCTCTCAAGCAGCTGGCTGCATCTAATACAAATGGAATATGTATTATGCAATTAAGACATCTCTTTTTCTGAATTAAACACATTGTACATGCATGTAATTTAGTAAAATAAAAGTCATTTCCTTGCACAGGATGAGATTAGACAGCTTATTTTTCCTTTTTAATATCAACAGAAGACAATGGCTCTTCAAAAAACTAGTTGAAATCTGCATAAAAGCACTATAACCACTATTCATTTTGCAGAACAAAAAGAGGTATTGAAAAGCAACCCATCTACCTTAACACTTTCTATAGCACCTATGCAGTGTATAAGAAAAGGGACCTGACTTTTCAATAAAATTGTTTCCTAAGATTAATAAGATAAACAGGGAAAATTATCTCTTCGTAAGGTGCTGCAGTCCATCCAGTGTGGTAACAAGTGATTTAAATCAACATCAGCAACCTCAGAGCAAATATAAGCTTTTATGTATTTCACATTCCATATCACTGTTAACAAGAAAGCAACAATCTTCTCTTTTTTGCCAAGGGTTTTCTGGAGCAGCATTAGGGAAATCTCACTGGCTGCATACCTTAAAGCAGCTACCACCCCGGCCTCTGGCCTCATGCTGGTGACACAGAGAGGCTCTGAGAGGAGCTGCAGGGTGTCTTTGCTGCGAGACCTGCATCTGGCCCTCTTCACTTCACTGAAGTGAAAGCATCTCCGTAGCTCAGGCACTTCTGTTTTATTCACCTCTAGTGGAGGCAACTGCATGGTGAGAGCAAGGTCAGTAATTACTGCCGCGTGGGGAAGCTCATTTGAGCCATGCTGATTTCAGGGTAGGATCTCTGCTGGTTGCTTTTTTTCCCTCAGTCGATTCTCACCTCTTTTTTGGTTTTTCCTTAGACTCAGCTTCTGATCGATTGATCTTCTGCTGCCCATCACTTTCCTGGAAGGAAAATGTGTCCCAGAAAACATCCCAGCATTGCAACCCAAAAGAAAACACTTTAAATTACTTTTTCAGTGGTACACTGTCATCTGGCCTTGTGTCCTTTTTTAAGCTCCAAAGAAACGACTATTAGATTTCTCTTTTTTTGTCCTATAAGGAAAAGCAAGCAGGCACATTTTTGTCACAATGGGGTGAGATGGTACATGCCACGACCTTCCCAAAAGCGTCCCGCGTTCGGCAGTGCCGTGAGGCAGCGTGCGGTGGTCGGTGGCATAGGGATGCCACGGTCGTCACCAAGCGTCCCTCTCAGGGGTCACTGGTTGGTGCAGCTGCACAGCCGACACCCGATCCCACCCGTGCAGGTGGACGCGCAGGCACTCACTCACACACAGACGCATACAGCCGGAGGCAAAGAGTTGGAGGGGTTCTTCTTATGGTATTCCACAAAACAGGTTTTTTCCATAAAGGGTTCAGAGAAAAAGAAGCATAGAACAATGGAGGCTCCAGGGTTATATACTAGGGGCAGTAGGGGTGGAGAGTACACCAGGGACCAATGGGTTGAGGGCCAGGGGGTGGAGAGAAGGTGGGGTTACAGTACAATAACCAACAGGGAAGGGCAAGGGGAGGAGCAAGGGACAGGAACAAAGGAGGTGTCGAGTAAGGGAGAAGGTTCCGGAATACAACCATAAAAGGGCACAGAGACTGACAGGGCAATAGGCCAACCGAATACGGGAACATTAACATAGTGTTGCTAGGCCAGATGGGGGAGGCTTTCCACCTCACCATGACTACAGGGGAGATCTCAAACCTCGGAGCCTTCCCACCAGCAGTTTCCTACTGCACCTGGGTCCTGTGGCTCCTCGGTCACTCCTGTGGCTGGCCCTACCAGGCTCAGCCACTGCAACACATTTTAGTGCATAAACAACCTCAGAGCATTAGAATAGAAGGAATTTATGTTTCTGCAGATGTTTTCTAGATCTGATAAATTCAGGGTAGTTCACCCTTGTCTGTGAGAGCCTACCTGCATTTTCATAAGGCCGGCCGATGGAGTCCTTGGGCTCATTCTTTTGAAGTAAGAGGTGTGTTGTAAATTAATACTCAGGCTTTCTTTGCTGTGTCTTTCCTCATCCATGCCCTCTGTTCTGTCTTTTTCTGACTTCTTCAGTCTTGGCTTCTTGCCTTTTTGGCTCACCTACCTGCAACCTTTAAGTGACACTAGTGGGGTTTTTTTTGTCTAAAGGTGCCTTATACTTCTATACATATATTCTCATAGTAGTTTTCCTTCAGGTCTGTTAGTAACTAGCGTTTGCTACATGGTATAATTGTTTGGTATGATTGGGTAAATATAATTTTATAATGGGTAAATATAACAATTAATTTTATTTTACAAATGAATGAGTGAATGAATCTGTTGATTGATAGCTTGAAAGGGTAAAAGAAACCAAACCAAAACCTAACCCTCCTCCCCCTTCAGCCAAAAATTTAAAAGGTAAATATACATAGCATTTAGGAAAGATTTTATTCCATGAGTGCCCTGGTGTTAAGGAGGACTAATTTTGCTTAAAGATAAGAAATGTGTAACCTTCAGTGGTATTTATTTCTTCTTCATTTATTTTTTCTGAATATAGACAGCTAAAAATAGGCATTTAGTTTAAAGATGTCGTCTACAAACGCAGCATCATTAAAGTAAAGAGGGAGGCATTTCTAAACTGGCATACCCATCACTATCTGGGAAGCTCTCAGTGCCGGATCAATCCTACCAAGAGTTGTTTTCCCGGGGTTGTTCATGTAGGAAGCACAGATAGGGTGACTCATTTGGCCTATCTTGCCTGACTCATAGACCCTTAATGAATCCTGCCCAAAGTATATACAATTTTGCGTAAAAACTCTGAAACTAATGGGGAATTTTTCTTTCTTGGTTTACTGCAATGAGTTTAACATTTAACTTTTAACTTCCTACTCAATCTGAGTCCAAATGTGTAAACCTCAAGGTTCTTTTATAAATATAGCAAAAAGGAATGGAAAATTTTAAAGGATAAAGCATGCTATAAAATTTTATAACATTTGCACTACAAATAATTAATCTTTATAATCTCTAAATCCATGTATCAGTGCATAAGAGCAGTATGGATGTTCAACAAATGACTATATGAAAAATAAGACTAATCATATTTGCCAGTGTGGCACAGCTGAGAAGACTGAATTTACAGCATTTGGAGTCCATTTCCTTCAAGCAACAGACTTTTCTTCTACAAACACAGAAAACTAAGATATGAAAGACAACTTTGAAGAAATCATCTGTGACAAACCATCAAAATAGATCATAATTTGCATTTGCTTGTGAAATAGTCCCATGTGCATTCATTACTTGGAGTCTTTGGCAAGGGTTCCTCATATCTGTGTTTCGTGGAAGAACAGTTCCTGACAGCTCTCTAAACTAGGTTTATAGAAATAGCTGACTTGAAAAGTAAAACGCTAGAATATAGAAATAACAGTGAAGAGAATCCATATCTGTGCTATTCCCCCCTGCCCCATATATTTTCTTAGACTTTACTATGAGAACTTCTTTAAATTTTAATTTTCAATGAGAAGAGTTAGAAATTGATGCAGAAAATATTTGTTACCAATTTTCAGCTATTTTACTGTGGATTATTACTGCTTTCAGTCTTGCATATGGTTAGTGGCTAGTGGCATTGCCACTCCAGCTTTAGTCTGTCAGGCAATGGAAATGAGCCAGATCATTTATAGCTTCATGTGTGGTACAGAAAGTAAGAGACAAAGCAATGTTCAAGAAGACAAGTCTAAGTTTTGAAGTGAGATATATATATATCACTTCAAGCAATCTCCCTCCAGCTGACCTTATGTTCCAAGCAGAAGTTTCAAGTGAACCATCCTGAATATGAAAGCGTTCTGACACCATAATATTGTGGTACTCTTATTACTCATATTTATACTTTTTCCTGTTTTACTATATTGATTCTGAGAAATTTCTGTGGAAAAAAATGAAAACATGAAATCCATAAATCTTTATTGCTACAAAGAGCAGCCCCCCAAAAACCAGCATCCATTGAGGTAGTTTTCTGGATAGATATTGATCATATTTGAGATAACTAGGACATTCATTCGAATAAGAGGTATAACTAATATAACCAAGATCTGTAAGAGACGCATGATCTCCTGGAGTAGTGGTTAAATATTTTAATGCAACATTTAAGTTAATTCAACACCTTAAATTACCTAATCTACCTCTCTGAGGTTCTTGGAGTGGTCTCTACCCTTGAAAAAGTCTGTTTAAAGACAGAGTATTTCAAATGAAAATTTTCTGATAACTCCAGTGACCAGTTTTCCAAAAACAGCATTAGCATTAGCTGACTAATCTTGCACAGAACTTCTTGAAAGTAACAGTTACTTTTTTTTCATTTTCTTGGTCTGCAGTTATCCAGACAAGACACAAACTGGAAATTAGTCTTTGCTTCAGGATATATAAAGCAATCACATGTGGTAACTGCTGACATGCACTTTATAGAGTAACAAAGGACAACCATCATAGAACTACTTTAAATGTGAAAGTAACCACCTAGGTATTTAGTATGACAAAATACAGACTCATAAAAAACCAAAATAACTATTTTTTGGGATTAATTTTGCATACATCATCTTGATTTCCAAGAAGAAAAACACATAAAAGTCAAATAGAAATGCAAAAAGAGGGGTTTCTAAAAAATACATGAAAAAAAATTAATGTGTTTTGAATGCCTATGATAGCACAATGAAATTTGAGAAATATTTTCCTCTGGCAAACATATATTCCTCTGTTGCTTAAAAGTTCACTTTCTGCTACTACATAAATACGTATATTGGAGTAGATTACCAGCAAAGAATAGAATTTCTGTCAGATTCTTTTTAATTTTTTTTTTTAATGTTCTCTCTTTGTGATTAAAGAGTAAGGAATTCACGTTCATATTTTTTCAGTATTTATAACCTCATGGATGGCAGTTTTTCGGGTGTTAAGAAATCAGATGTGAGACAGTCACTGTTTTTCAAGTGAGTCAGCCCTGACAAAGGGCTAAAATTTATAGTTGATATGTATGAAGAAAACTAATGAAATAGGAACCAATAGCATTTTGACTGCTTTTCTAATTTCCTGGAGTCAGTCCTCTGGAACAAGAGCTTCATAGTTGATATTATTTTTTTAATTTCCATGTTATCATTATGATATTTTATTTTGCTATCACTGAAAAGAAAAACATTTTTCTGTTCTGTTCTGTCTTGCTTTAGCCACTAAAGCTATTTAATTTCATTTGCATAGGACAATGGCTCAAGGATACGAACACTTTTGTGTCTAGCTATTCCTGATAGAACACCAAATTTTTAAATATCACTAAAGGATAAGTGACTTTTTTAACAGATCAGCTTCATATTCTCACAGCACTGCTTACTCGGCTTTTTTGGAATAAGAATATTTTTAAGAAAAATGTTGGTTTGTTGAAAATTAATCATAGAAAGATCTTATATGATCACTCAACCTGACTTCTTATCTTAACCTTGGTCCTGGTGTTTAACCCTGCAGTTCTACTGATTCTGATAGCTTGTGATTTGATTGTGGCTATCATTCCCTTTGAGTGAATGATCCAGCAGTGTCTAGCTAGAATAAACACTGAAGTTCACATGAGCTGCTATTACTATATAAAAAATACACGTTTCCTTGGTAACTAAAGAGATCCATTTTTCATTACATGATGTCAAAACCTCAATATGCTTAGAAAATCCTACTAATGTCCCATATGTTTTGTTAGATTTTTTTTGTTTCTATAAAACATCATTTCCTTGTAAAATCTTCCTTTTCAGTATCATATGTTTTTTCCTTTATCAAAACAAGGAGATATATATATTTCATATGCATATCTGCAATATTTTATGTAACTCTCATGAAAACAAAGGACAAAGCAAAACAGAAAATAAAGCAGAGATAGAAGAAGACATGGGAATTATTAAGACCTATTTGTTAAGACTAAAAGAAAAGATTTTTGTCATTGACTATCAAAATGCTTTACAGATTAATTAAGTTCAATTTGTTAGATATTTTTACCAAAAAGTTAATACCTTAACATTTAAAAATGTTGTTTCCCCAAGCGATCTTGAAAGTTCCTTTTAATGTCTTTACATTCAGTAGTTTTTGCAATGTGAATGAAAAACAGGGTGCTTAGTCAGATTCAAGTTAAAAGGACACAGCTGCTTTGATGGGAAAATTTCCAAAACAGTTTTTCAGTACTTCATAGGAACAACCATATTTAAGAATGAAACTTTCTGGTTTGCTTGAGCGGACAGAAGCAAAACTTCCTTTTCTTTTTTCTTTTTTTTTCCCTTTCCCCCAAAGCTAATGCAATTAATTAGGGAGGAAGGGTTGGGTCACTGTGATATTCATTTCAGGAATAAAAGTCCCACTGTCTTCTACCAAGCCCGGATTTAACTTGAGTTTTGCTTTTTATTTCTCAATGGAGTAAATCAGTAGCTCACTGATGAAAAACAAGAAAATAACCAGGAAAAAGACTGGAAAAAACTTTCACAAAAACCAAACCATAATGTTTCAAATTATTTTCATCTGACCATAGACTTGGCCTCACTTGTTCTCAAAACTCAAAATTCAGCCAATGCTTCCAGGAAATTTGGCCCTGTGAGATTTCCTTACTTCTGATTCTAATAAAAGTAGCACAATTTTAAAATTGTTCTGAAAGCAGAAATAATCAGCTACAGTGTGAGTTTATTGTGTAGGTTCAGTTTCATTGCAGGAAAAAGCTACATGTTTGTATAAATTCACCTCTGTGAAAAAATGACTTCTCCACTCGAACTTATTGTTGCTTAAGTGACTTGTTAACAGGTAAAAAACTTACTGTGGCTGTAGATTTTGGATAGATTACATCCATAGGATAAATGATAGAGAGTAGTACAATGAGAAAACACATGAAAAAAATTAAGAGAAAATGGTAACCCATATTTAAACATTTCAATGTTGAGTGGCTGGTCTTACCTCAGGGAAGACTCAGATGGTATATCCAGTGGAAGGGGGATCAAGCTGTCTTTGAGCCCAGATGGAACAGACAGAGATCTAAATCCCTCCTGGGTCTGAATTCCTGATAGGACCTATGATAAGTCATTTAGTATCTCGGTTTCCAATTTGTTTATCAAAGAGTAACAAATCAAGTCAATTTTATTCACTTGACAGGCTAGTGTTCAAGCCTAGCACCTTTACCTGATGTTGATTTTAAATTCACCAAGTCTCCAGCTTTTCTGTGTATATCTGCCTTTGAGGGCTCTTCACTTCAAGGATTCTTGGCTGTTTTCTTGCCACGTGGACCTCGGGTACACACCTACAAAGGTAGGACTGACCCAACAGTTTGTGCAGGGGATTATACACGTCCCCTGAAGAGCCCTACCAGAATGATGCCGAACTGGACTTCTGCTTAATCATCTAGTGAGTGTCCTCTCTTGCTACTTCTCCCAGAGAGTAACATAACTGAGAGTTAATATACGGCATCCTAATTCATTTTGATTTTCTCCTTAAGAGGAGATTTCATCTGTCTCCTTTAGTCTGTGTCTGTTAGGTCTTTCCTGTGTTGACATGATGCCTTATATGTTTGAAAAATAAAGGCTGAGGCTGAAAAAGAGGGTAAAAAATGAAGATTTATTAAAGGATTTGGAAAAAGCAAAGCTTTCCCAGAAGTGTCCCTGGGACCCACAGCTGCGCAGGGTTTGGGCCCAATCCTGCCAAGCGGGGTCCAGCAAGTGTAAGTTATACAAAGATAAAAAGGGTACAAAAAGGGTACAAAAAGGGTACAAAAAGGGTAAAAAGGGTTCAAAAGGATACAAAAAGGTAAAAGAGTTCTGTTCTCGTTCAGGCTTCTATTATTATAGGGTAACATAGTTTTGAAATATTTTCCAATGAAAAGTAGAATTTTGTCACACTATTCCTTGTGGCAAGTTTCTATTGGAAGTTTTCTGCTTACTTCAATAGCTTCATTTTTCAGATATCAAGTCCAACTCTGGAATGCTTAAAGGCTGATAACTTGGTTCTATTTTGTCTATAGGATAGGAATACAAGGTTGTAGGGTAGAGGTTATAGGATTATAGGGTTACTAATATATAAAAGTATAAAACTAAAATGCCACTAATATAAAAAGCATAAAAGCAAAAAATCTCCCTGACATCAGACAAAGATAATGTAAAAAATAGAAGCATTCGCTTCTATGGAACAGTCATAAACCCAATTGCAAAATCTTAGAGAAACTAATAGCCCTAATTTTTAGTTTGCATCTTTAATCATGTTCTTTTAATAATCTCTTTTCATGTAATTAGCTAATATAACAAACATCTTATATACCCTGGGTGGATACTCATAGAGCTGCTCTTTTGAATCCCATGGTATTAGGGCCACAAGTTTTTATATTTACTTTGATCTGAACGGATGCCTGGTACAGACACGAACTTTATAACCTCATCAGCAGAGGGGATTCTACATCCTGGCTTCCCTAGAGAATTATAGCCAGAATTTCAAACAATTTGAAGTTTTTCCTCATGTGGCAGCCTTAAAAGCCCTGTGGGAATATACTTTTCCTCCATTTCAGAATCACCTACTTGTGGAAATAGAAATATCTCTTGTTTGATACTCCTGTAATCAACAACATATTTAACAGAAGAAAAACATGTAGGCAGCCACAAACTGTAGACATTCACTCTCATTTTCTTGTGTTAGATACTTCAACATTCTCAAATATGTTTTGTCTTAGACCAAGTGAGTATTGGATCCTTTTATAATTTTTGAAGTGTCTGTATTTCAGAAAATAAATCTCATTGCTTTCTTTGCCCAAATCTCCTCTTTTCCCACTGACATTCTCATAGAACCTCTTCATTCTTTCCCCTTATTGTTTGTTCAGTAAAGGATAGCAGTAAGAAGGGATTATAATTATGAAATTCTTTCTTGCACTAAAGATTTTCTCTCATTCTACTACTAGGAAAATCGCTATTAGCAATCAATCATTATGCTATATCATTTTCTTTTTCTGCAGCCTTACAAGCCTTGTGGGAAGGCTATAATACTTGCTTTTTATTCCACAGTTCATCATGGAGAGAAAGCAGCTTGTTCTACTAAAAATAGCAGAAAATCAGAACGGTCAATGCTTATTTCTTTCTTGTTTTTGTGAAGAACAAAACATTTGATTTATAGTAGAGGCTTTTGATTTTGGTGTCATTGTTTAGCAAAAATTCAAGGCCAGAGAACATCTTGTTTCTGAACCTCTTTTCAGTGAACATCAGTCATTTAGAGATGGTTTCAACTTTGAGCAGCTTCAAGTAATCTTGCTTGGCTTTTCTGTCTTTAAGCTTAAATGTTATCCATGTAAAATGCTTTTCGTGGTATTTATCAATTACTATTTCATTATCAGGAATCAAAATACTATTGAAACTGGAAAACATAAACAGAAGAAAAAAGATAAATTAATACAGGA
Organism: Ptilonorhynchus violaceus; assembly: GCA_013397565.1. Taxonomy (NCBI): domain Eukaryota; kingdom Metazoa; phylum Chordata; class Aves; order Passeriformes; family Ptilonorhynchidae; genus Ptilonorhynchus; species Ptilonorhynchus violaceus. Next base: position 815,051 of record VZRJ01005113.1, on the reverse strand, counting down.
ATTTATTATTTAAGTTAACATGAGAAGTTTTCACAACAAGAAGTTGTTGAGAAAAGCTACTGAATTTCCTGTAGTTTGTTGCTACTTGATTTTCTTATTTTGGCATCATCTTTTCCTCTTCATTTTCCTCTGAAATTGATTTATTATGCTCTTTGCTTCAGCAATCTTAGTTGGGTCACATAGTTTTGTCTCTTTATCTATAGAGTCAGGTAACGTATTTTATTTTTGGCTTTAAAAATATAGAAAACAAGACTAATGATGGACAGAAGTGAAGAAGCTCATATGAAAGAACAGCTAGAATGGAACATAACCTTGAAATTCAACAGAAGAATATTGTATTTTGGCAGGTATCGTGATATGACACAGATAAGAACTTGCTCAATTCAAATAAGGTTTCTCTGTTTCTTTGCTTAAGCGCCAGAGTTCAGTTTCCAGACTCTTTGCTGGTGTTTAGACTTCATTTTATAGATAATAGAGCTGGACAACTAATGATGATCTAGGAGATATTATGCTGCACTCTTTGTACCATGGTGCCTAAGCTGTGTTTGGAGCACAACAAAGATTTTGTTATTATATTGTCCATCTTCTGTTCTGAACAGAAGTGGTAGAATAATCTTTGAATTCACAGGGAGTGCCATGAAGTTAAATCCTCTTTCAAAAGGTCAAATCTAGAGGCTTTAATTCAGAAAGCTTAAAATGCAAAAAAACCCCCACAACCCTGCAAGTAACTCTTCCTTACCCACAGATGTGCCTGAAATCTTCCTGAGGCCCTTCAATCCATTCTTCCCTCTACAAGTAACAGTTTTTTGACTTTTTGCCTAGAAATATTGCATACAGAGACACCTCTTACCTTGAATTGCGTGCCTTTGCCTTCTTGGTGGGTGAAGTACGTACACAGGTATCTTGCTTCATCTTCATCATCTTCCTCGTTATTTGTATGAATGACTCACAATCAATTGCTCACCTGCTGCTTCCTTGTATATAAACATCAGCCAACATGACTATGGCACCTCGGACTCCTGGAGGTTAGTTAAAGTACAGAAAACATGCCAGGTTGCTGACTGGTGACAAAATGCTTCCATAGGTGGGAATAAAAGGGGTTTGTTACAGAATAATTATTTGAATTCAGCAGTTTGGGAAATGCTAAAGAATATTTTACTTTCACATAAGGGCCTGCGTTTTCAACTCTTACCTCCACCCTCCCTCTTTGAATTACATGAAGACTGATGGTTTTGGTAGAGCACATAACACAAGAGTGGGATAAGGACCTTTAGTTCAAAAACAGCTTACTCAAAACTAACCAAGCTTTAGTTAGTCTGTTCTTATGTCTGTCATGGCATCAGGGTTTCTGTTTATTTAGTGTTGTTTCTTTAATTTTTTTTATATTGACACTAATCAACCTTGTATAGACGCACATTTACGTGACTGATAACTGATAATTGCTTTTCTGGAAGACATAAGAATCTCTTTTTAGCATTTCTATTTGAAAAGAAATGTATCTGAGTATCTTTAATTTCTAATCTATTTTTCTCAGATTTAAAACTAGTCACCCACCAATATGTATCACAATACAAAGACCAGAATAATACAGAAAATACACCTGTCTGAAGGTGACTTTTTTCATTTCTCAAAAAAAGGAACACTTTTTTTTTATAAGAGAAACTCCTCTTTACCATTTGAAGATCTTTACTATCCTGGACTTTATTGTGTGTAACAACACAGGTAGGAGGACTTGTTAAAAGATATTACAGAGAAGAGTGACTAACGTTCATTATTTGCTCAGCAAGATAAGTGGAAATACAACATCATACCACTTTTCATAGAATGTAAAGCACTATTTGTTTGTTGCAGTTCTTTATCAACTGACCCCACACTTTTCTGAAATGGCCTCTTTGTCATTGCAAGGAAGCATTTATTCTATAAAGACAGCTACAGTAAGGACTGCAGGTAGGCAAAAGCAATAAATATTACCTCAAAAAGACTGTATATCTCATGTTTCATCTTTTGGGCAGAAAAAGACAAAATAGTGTGTGAAACTTATCTTGACTTTCCTTTTGTGTTAACACCAGATTAAGCAAATAATGGCAGATTCTGAACCTAATACAATTACATAAATTTTTAGGGAGGAACAAATCACTCAATGAGACAACTTATGTGCTTGTAATATTACTATCTTCCCATTTTGACAGGATACTGTAACTTTATGAGAAGCCAGGAATATGCCACTTTTGACAAATGCCAGAAACTTGCTCAGAGATAAACTATGTCTAAATATTTTACCAGAATTTTGTGAATGGTGCTGTATTTTCAGTCTCCACTACTAAAGTCTGGATAATATAAATTCATTACTAAGTACTTGCCAGCCTTCAGGTTGACCAGCCAGTTTCTAGTCAACTTTTTAAACAATCTGAAACTGATGAACTTTTCAGGAGGAAAAAAAAGGTTAAAATCCCCCACATCTTCCCTCATGATCTATCTAGTCTTTGTTGAGCTACCACAAATGAAAACTTTTGATATTGATATAATTCTCTATTCAGCAGCCCTAATAGGAAATAAAAGTTTGTTTTAGCCCCTAAGTGTGGTAATACATACCGGTAATTGAAGTATTCTGAAGTCTGACTTCTGGTTGTGTTTATTCAGTTCTCTTGCAGAAAAAAAAGAGATCATCCATAGTCTCTTCTGAATTTCCATCCCTCCAGAGATCTCTGGGAGGGACTTTTGTTGGCTTTTAGGTTTAGCACCTTCCCTCACTAGAAAGTTTCTTGCTCTCACTGATGAATAAATTCACTCATCATTATGCTGAGCAACCATCTTAGTTAACAAGAGCATGGTCTCCAAGAATGTTAAGAATGTTGGATTGACTCCATCAAATTATAGCTCTATCTTATTTTGACACAAGTACACTTTGACAAAGTGAAATGTGGCAGATAATATTGTAAGAATTAAGATTTATAGACCTTTGAAGCTGTTCTTTCTTGGGGTGGAAGATATAAATGTTAAACAAATATTTTTATAACACTGACTATATGACTTACTAATTTTATATTGAAGCTGAATAGTTTTCTTATCTAAACAAGCTGATTTTTAAAAGAATGAAGAAACCCCTGACCTTTTACAAGGGTAATTAGTGTTTGCACTGTAAATGAATACATGATATCTGCTTCCAGTTTTTCAGTTCAAATCTAAATGCAGTGAGAAAAAATGAAAATGTCTTGTTACCTTCTCAAAGCTGTATATTGGCAGATGTGAAATGAGCTTTCAGCCTAAAAACAGTAGTTACATTTGCATTTAGGTACTCTTAGTGAAAATAGCAACAAAGATTCAGCAACAGACAGCTCAAGTGTTAATCCAGAGTGCTTATCAAGATTTTCCAAGCTGCAGTAAATCCATGATGCCATGAAAGCACCTAATACAAGATGGCATATGCGAGTGCTTGTGGTAGAATATATTTCAGAGACGTATTCAGGGAATGTATTTTCGGGATTTAACAGTACCAAGATGAGGTGGTAGAATCTGAATGTCAAGGAAGAGTGGATTAATCACATTCTTAAGTTGTAGGACATGTACCTGTCTCATTAGCAGCAGTTTTCCATACCTTATAGTTACTGAAGATTTCTCTAAGAAATAAAATCTGAGATTGTGTGGGACCTTCTCTCTATATTTTTCATAAACATCCCCCAGGAAAAGAAAAAGAAATAGCAACAAGAAAAATTCTTGGAAAAAAATTATCTATAGCTAAAGCTTGAATGCTGAAATTCGAGTCACATGTCTTTATATTTCTAATGACGTATTCAGAGGAAAGAATCTACCGGCTAGAACCAGGAGGTTTTTGCCCTTCCTTCCCATAAACAGTTATGTTTGCCAGAAATGTGCTTCTATGCCTTTTGAAAACAGTTAGGAGAAGTAGAGAGAAAAGAAAAAATTTGAGCCAAATATAAATTACCCTGTAGAATAAGAAATCTGCTTGAAATACAAAAGATCTCAGATTAATTATTTCAGTATTCTGGTTTCTAAAATGAAGACAGGTAATGCCACCACTATATCAGAGGCTTTAATTATTTGTTTTCTCTTCTTTTATTATGAAACCTCAACACAAAATGTTTGGTGAAACAAAAATTCTTCCATTCAGCAAGGCAAAAATATAGAAAAATGATTGTGTGGTCAAATTAAATTGTATTGTATGAATCCGAATGTACACTTAGGGAAAATTAGTTTAGGATACACATGCAAAATATTTAGAGTGACACCTTAAAGATCACTTTTTATGAAAATTGCAACTGACTCATTAGTAAAGAAAAATATCTTAGGCCATGACTAAAGGTAGAAGCAGTGACTCTAAGATTGGACTTTTTTCATGAATAATAAATTGCTTTGTGGCTATTTTAGTCAATGGGGGAGTATATACATATATATGAGCATGCATGTGACAGTGACTCATAGAAATAAGCTGACACCTAACAGGGTCCTGGAGTCTTGCTGGGCTCTGAGCACAGGCACTACTGGGGGCTGACACTGCCCACGCTCCCTTTCAGCCTGTTGTTTCTGAATTTCTCAAGGAGCTTTGTTCCCTCTTTCTGCCCATGGAACCACAGCTTTGTGGCAGCAGCAAGTCTCTAAACCTGCACTACTCCCAGCTCATCCTTCTTTCACATTTCCTACACCAGGCTCTTGCCACGCTTCCTAACCCCAGAAGGGTGTATAGGGCCCGGGTTAGGTGAGAATGGCCAGAGCAGAGCTGCAGACTGTGGTTTCCTTTTCTGGTCTTACTTTTTGCAATAACCTTTATGGACTTCTGACTTATGCAGGGTCTGCTCCTGTCTGGTCTCAGGTTGACTCAAATTTGGTCAGTTCATCTGCTGCTTTTTCTCCTTCTATCCAAAAGATTCCCTGTCTGGATATGAAGGCCTTAGGGCTTGGGAGATCTACTCCCCTTCACCATTTGTCCAGTGATTGACCATATTCATTCTTTAAAATTATGTGCTTCAGTTGGCCTGGGCTTCCTCTGCAGCTACTAGTCCTTGCAGCTCCTCTCTCTCCTGTATCAGTGAGCCCTTCGCTTTCTAGTGTTTTCTCCCTTTAAATGTGCTTATATCCATCACTCAACTAAATTCCCAGACTTCTTTTTGAAAATTTAAACAAAATAAGCTCTAAGCACCTTCCTGAAAGGGACTTCCTATACCCCTGAACTCATTCTTACATCTCTTTTGGCATGTCTTCAGAATTTGAACAACCTTTTAAAAATTTTGGACAAAAATCCTACATGACTTCCCAGTACAGAAACAAAATCACTTCTTTCCTTCTATTCACTCTTTTTCTCTGTATTTATCTAGAGATTGCACTAGGCCTTTTTGACCCAGCATTATAATGGCAGCTCCAAGTGAGTTGTCTATCCAATGTGAATCATTGGATTCACATTCTCTGAGACATTCTTTTCCAAGACACCTATTTTCCTTCTCTATTTGTACGCTTTCCTTTCTTTCTTTTCCTCAATTATGCAAAACTTCTCATTTGGCTGTGTTACAGGTTTTCATTCAGACAGGCAGGGTTTATCACACAGTTCAGACTGTTCTGCTAAACAATACAAACCCCACCAGTGCCGCAATGCAGTAAGCACTTGTTTGGTGTTTGATAAGGTCTCTCTAGAGAAACTTCCCTCAGGATGGGCTGGGAAGAGCTGGCTTGCTACCATACTTTCAGACTGGTCCTATGGTCCCACTCACAGAATAATTGAAATACAGCATGCTAACAAGTAGAGGAAATAAGCAGTTGCCACTTACTTAGCCATTCATCAATATCTGCACAGATTTTGTGTCTTCCATGATATTTCTTTACTTGTCTTCCAAGTTTAAGACAGATGTCTAGAGGAACAATGATAGCAACAAAAGAAAATTACCAGTCAATTATTAGACAAAAAGAAACTTAAGCTGAGGGTGTGAGTAAGTAGTTATTAATTTTTAAAATATATACAACATCCCTGAAGAAAATTTAAAAGATTTGGATATTCTACAAGAAGGCACAACCCAGAAAAAAATCACTTCAATGCTCATAACTAAGTTGTATGACCCTGTATAAACACAATGAAATATAGGTTACTGTCCACAAGAATTTAGGCAAAATTGTTTTTCTCATGATATATCTTACATGTATGTATGTATGTATGTATGCATGTATGTATGTATTTTACATAAATGTGGTATGTGGTTTTTTACACAGTACATATTTAAGAAGGTTAACCAAACCCTTGCTTTGGACAGCTTTTCTTTTCAGAGTTTTGTCCAAAACCAAAAAAATCACATTTCCTCTGAAGTGGGCAAATTTTACCCACTTCCCACACATTTTTATTGAAAGAGGCTGACTAAATCCAAATAGATTTAATTAAGATCTAACTGTACAACAAAGATTGTCTCCACCAGCTGGCACTCTCCTGATTCCTCCCTTTCTACTTCAACTCTGCTCACCAATTTTTTGTTTGCTAAAGTAAAAGAACATACTGGAGGGGATTTGCATACATATTTAAAAACAAATCAGAAAGTGTATATCTCTATATCTCTTATGTAATAGTCATGGATGTAAAGGATTCTCCCAGAGCCCTCTTGGCTCTTCCCCCATGGAAAAACCAACCACCCTGAGTGGCTGGTAGATTAGATGTGCTCTTAGTAGTCGCCTTCTGTTACCTCTGTTTTTCCAGTATGAATCATGCTTCTGTTGATGCACTGCTGCAGAAACTAGCATGTAATTTGAGCTTTGCTATTAAACAAAAGCTTCCTCTGACCAAGTAATGCTACAATTGGTTACATAAATATAAATTTGCAATACACATTAAGATGTCTTTCTGAGCACAGCTTTAATAAAAAATAGCAATGTGTGAAGATTACAGTTTGATGCCAGACATGGTTCCTGAACACTACAGAAAGACATGTTCAGTGAGGAGAGACAGTCATTGTTCACAAAGATCTGAACTCTGCTGTGGCTTTGAATATAAATTCTAACATCCCCAAAGTTTAATAAAAATGTTTGAGAAGGAAAAATTACATTATTCCACCTGGCTTATGCTATATATATGAGTTCCACAAGGTCACTTGTCATTCTCGGACACAAAATAAGCACGTGAGTCGCAGTTATCAGGGCCCACCAGCCAGGGCAGAGGCCAAGGAAGAATGGAGGAAAGGAAGGGGCTGACCTCTGCCCTCGGTCTTTATTTATATGTTTTCAGAAAGTAGAGAGGATTGGAGGGAGAGAATACCACCTCCTACTGTCCACTGGTCAACAGAATTGTCTATCATACAGACTACAGGAATTCAAAACATCAGGCCGATTAGCATAAACAAGAGCTATGTTTACAGAACAGAGCATGGGAAACTATTCACAGAACTTAAAACACTGCACAAACTAAAGAACTGCAAAATGCAGGGCTACAGTCACTCCTGTAATAGCAAGAACTCAGGGCTCTACTGGCACTTGGAACAAAGCAGAAGCTGTTTCTCTTAGTCATACCAGAATCCTGTGAAACCATCCATGAAAGAAGAAAAACAGGTCAGAATGAATATGGGTCAGGTACTAATAAACACAGACTTCTGTAAAAATACTTGTTTATATTCTCAGGGGAGTCCCCAGTGATCCAGGAGTGACAATTACAATTTTTTTTACTTGCTCATGATCTTGCTAAAAGTTTGTAGTACTACCATTCCTAGATTATCGGAGTGCCCACGCTAGTATTAAATTTACTACTCATTAAAGTAAATGGAAAGAGCAAAACTAAAGAAGAGTATGTACTTCAAGGGTTGGCTGGATTGCAGCCATGATCTCCATATGCTTGTCAATTAATTCAGAAATATACTTGAGTGGAGTTATTTTGTGTGCTGTGTTTGGGTTTTCTTCAGATATTTTGTTATTGTTATAATACATGTTTATTTTTAAACAGAGAGGACACATTTTCAGGATGTCTGGTAATTCCAATCCCATTTGAATTTCAGCCACTTCAGCCAAAAAACCCAGAGGAAATGGTAACAAATATATATATATATATAAATGGATATGCTGTTTTAATAATTTTAATATGAAACACTTAGACTTTTATCTGAATAAAAACCCGTTCCATAAGACATTTGTCTTAAATCAATAATAGGTGATTTCCTTGAAGAAAGACTGATATTATTTCACAGATCATTTGCTTGATCAGTAAACTTTCGACCCAATTCTTAGTCCTGCTCTATTCCAGAAAAAATTATTATCCTGTGCCCAGAGCCCCTCCCTGTGTCTTTTATGGTGTATAAATTTTTTATTGACTAAGTAGTACAGAAGAGCATAACACATGAAATTTTCCAGAGAAGACTGATAAATAGACTCAGTTATTAGGATCATTTGGTATTAAGTTACACATCCAAGTGTTACATTCGTGTCTGAAGGCAATATTAGAACAATGAAGCACAAAATCAGACAATAAAAATTAAAGAAAAACTTATTCTATTATCACAGTTTTCTATAAATTAAGAGCTCTAATAAGCAGTGGCAACACTATTGATTATAGAGCTAGTAAAGAAGACACAGTAACATCCTCAAAAGATACTGAGTTCTCAGGTAGGGTAGTACAGAACAGGTGAAAAATGCTGCCTTTTTTTTCTGGAGGCAACGGTGTACTGTCAGGGATGCAGGAGCCTGAGGGTTACAATATAAAGTTAAAAAAACTTGGCCCAAATCAGTTGGAAATATTGCCAGATGTAAAATATGCTATTTCTTGTGGGATGAGTATCAAGTACTTGTAAACGACCATAGAAATAAGAAAAAATGCCTGCTTTACCCCTCTGTTTTACAGCAGAGCCCTGTGTGCAGACCCTCTGTGGTAGCTGTGTGTGTTATGAGTGCACCAAGACACTAATCAATCTGGGGAATAACTGCACACCAACAGTTCCAGCGGGGGCACTCGGCATGCTGTGTGTGCAGGAAATTACTTGGGGAAATAACTTGCTAATAGTGATGAAAGTATAAGTTGCAGTGTTGGAAGCATATGTTTGTGCAGAAATGCCACTGTGCATGAACTGTTTGTTGAGCTTTGGATGTTTTGTTTTCTAGCCAGTGAAATCTCCAGCAAAAGGAGTGTATGGGCATGTGTGACAATTTTAAATCTTCCCAGGTTAATGCACTTTTACTTGTCAGCCGCAAAAGATCTTTTTTATGTATTGGAACACACAGTTTTGCATAGATACAATATTGACAGGATTAGATTAAAAAATGTTGGGATGTCTGTACATGAACATGTAGCTAACTCAAGTTTATTGCAGAGAGATAAAGTAAGCCTTTCATTTAGTGGTGGGTGAAGATTACCAAGGGTGAGCTTAACTCTCTTGCGAGGTGAATCAGTCCACACAGAAGAGCACTGGAATGCCAGGCACAGACCCTACTTCACACCCGAGCTAATTCGTCTAAGAGAAGATCTGTGCTTGCTGTATAGATTAGCCTCTCGAGAGAATTAATGACCTGTCCAAGATCACTAAGTGAATTAGCAAGAAAGATGATATAAGAACAGAGGTATCTATAACAAGCAGTAGTTTCTCAGGGAATTGATTTACAATGTCAAGCAGAAATTAAACCAAACAGGCATCTGTTTGATTAACAACTAAGTGATGAACTTACAATTGTCATCAAGTGGATGGACATTTGAAATAATCATACATTATTAACACTACACAACATTTCCACATAGAAAGGGACAGAATTGATCTGGAAATTGGGTTTATTTCATTCCACTTTCTCAATATCTCTTTAAAGCTGTATATTCAACACCACTAGAGACTTGTGTTTCTATAGTCCAGTCCTGATTTCTGCAAAATTAAGTTCTGATTTCTGGTAGAATTTTGTTTGTGGATAGATATCTACAGCACCAAAACCACCAACACACTTGATATTGCAATGCGCATGTGGTCTACTCCAACAAGAGTTTATTAAATCCCTCTTTCAAACATAGAAACAGTTCTCCAGTAAAAAGTGACAGGATATCACTATGATACATAATGCAGTAAAAAAAATCAGGTGACTTCTAAGCTTGAGACATGTAACCGGTTTTGACAGTGAGCCCTGAAAGAAGTAGATCACTGTGCATTGTACAAGATGTGGAGATACATAAAAAATCAGCTTTTTATTATAAAATGCCAAGATAATTTAAAAAAATAAAAATGAATGGTTTTACATATCTGAATCAAATAAAAGGAAATCTAGAAAAAGCTTTGATGAAACCAGCTCTTGTCTTTTCATATTTCTCTTTTGACACCTTATCTGGCCTGAGCACTAATCTCCTCAGTACATCTCCTAGCAAGGCGAAATCAAAGGGAGCTCCCTGAGTTCCAGGTGTCATGTTGGAGTCTGGTAAGATTTGTGAATATATCTGTCCACCTTCTTGATGGTCCAAGTTTTCTGGCTCTGTTTTGCATTGCTGATGCCATTGGCCCAGATCCTGATTTGCATTCCCCTTTATGGGCCACTTCAAAACCATGAGGGATTGATCTGGAAGCAAACATCAAAACAATGAAATCTGAAAAAAAATAATTAACTCTCTCTATACAGCTTTAAGGTGGTTTTAGTTATTTACTAAAGAAATTAAATTCTATGAATGCTCCCCCAAATGACATGTGTTCCTATAGTTGTACATTTATATCTTAGAAAGGATTTAGAATTGTAAGGTATAATTGCTTTTTTGGTACACTTGTTCAAATTAGGAATAACTGCAGTAAGACACACTGATTTTAAAATGGTGCACTAACATAAACTGTAAAAAAATTCACTCTAAGTCAGTTTGATAGTCCTGAATAACCATCAGCCTTTGAACTTTAGAAACTCATGTGCTGACAGCACTATTTTTCAGATACAGAATATGACTTGTTAGAGAACGGCTATTCTGGAGCAATCATGGTAACAGATATTCTCACTCATGAGTAAATTTGCTTCATTCTAGCCTGGATTCACACTCACAGTAAAATTTATACACCCTTCTTTAATTCAAATTGTCTTCCAAGGTCGGGAGAACCATTAACCTTAGAAAGCTTCCTGGTCCTAAACTGCATCCATATGGAAGTTCCTTACTCTCATTCCCTTTATTGCATGTTTAATGGATCAATTTAGTCTCTTTTCACAAATAGGATGCCAGAAATGTGAGATGATAGAAGTATAACCTGTCCCAATATGTTTCTGAAATCTGAGAGTTTCAATCTGAGTTTGGCCTGGGCTGGGAGATGGAAGGAGCAAGAGAAGGGAAGACAAGTTCAGGAGTCACTGAAATACATGGGAGGATGATATATAATTGATGTTTTAACACAGTCTTTTGTCTGCTTTGAAGTCCTTTTCAGATATGATTTTGAAATACCATGTATCTCCAGATCACTTGGAAAGCGGCACCTTTGTAAACCTTTCAGCTTTATGCCGTGTCAAGACCTGGCCCTCAGGGCATATTGAGTCCATCCAAGACCTCTAATAATTTCCCCATAGCCCTGTCAAGGTGAGACTGTGAACCACTTTAATACCACTTTGTAAGTGCTTTAATAAGAATCAGAAGAGCAATGCCTGAACTACTCACCCATGGCCCTAACAAGTAAATAATTCCGTGTTTCATATCTCTAATTGCTAGTTTTTTCTTCCAGTGATAGCTCAGGTTCATTTCTGACAAAGGAGAAGGCAAAAGGACGTAGCAGAGGAGAAAGTACAGAGTCAGAAATCGTCTTTTGCAGGATTCTGAATCTTAAGTTATAGATTAATATTTGCATTATTCAGTCATTCATTCTCACTTGAAGCTTAGATATAATTTTCCTGCTTTCTACTAGGAAATTAAATATTCTTTTCCCATAAAATTCTGTTAACATCTTGCTCTCTTTCAAATCTTAAGTTTCAATATTATTTGGGTTTTATGTCCTTTATGTACACCCCTTGCATGAAGTTATAGTGTATTTTTTATGTTTGTATTATTTTTTATATTTCTGCAAAACATATGTCCTGAATAAAATTACAATGAATTTGAGAGTGATGTATATATAATTATACGTGTAAGAATTGTCATTGCTTTCAACAGTGGCCCGAAAGAGGTATAGTCAAAGGCTTTGGCTATGCTCTAAGTTAGAAAATGTTACTATACAATACAGCAGTGAAATGAAAACATAGAATACGGATCTGTAGTGTCTATGAATCATTATGTTGTATCCATGTATCTGTAGAAAGCAAGGTGGATGTATTATCTTATATGAAAAATAGATGTTAAAATCCAGGATTTACTTTTAGCACAGTTGTCATCTTAATGCATTTCTCCATGACAAATTTGGTTTTCCATATATTTCTTTCACACATACGCTTCCATAATGTAACTGTTATAAAATAAAATCTGTTTACGTTTCTTTTATATGTTTTCTGTTGTTTAGGAAATCAAACAAGTAATTTTCAAGAAGCATATGCTTCTCTTCTTTCATTATGGAATAAACATCTTTTATGTTTGAAATATTGTATGTCTGGAATAGTTTACTTAGAAATTTAAATGTTATTGTATTTTTGTGGGCTCATTCTATTACTATTTTGCATAATATATGTAGTTAAAATATCATAGAATAAAATGTTGTGGCTAATTTCTTTTTTTTGTCAACAACAGTAAATTGACTTTCCAAATATAATAAGAGTAATTTTGGATACCAAGTACTTCTTAGTTTTGCACCAAAACCAAGTTCTATATTATTGAATTTGGACATATAATTTTTTTCCCATATTTTGAAGAAAAAACTAAGAGCCCTTGCTGTCCATGTAGATATTTTGTAGACATCTTCATCTGTCAATCCAAGACAAGCGTACATAAAACAAATAACTTCAGAGCAAATTATAAAACCCCCCCTTTTTTTAAGAAATAAAATTAAAGGGATTTTTAGAAATTCATGTATTTCTTCTTTTTCACCATTTGCACGTAACTGTGCTTTATTTTTTTTTTACATATCTTGAATCTTATTGTTCTTCAACAATCTTAAAGAAGGAGGTTGACACATTGTCCTGGGTTAGTCATATATTCTATTATCACCCACAAAAGCTGGATAAATTCAGTTACACACCTGGTCTCTGAGGGACTCCTTATCTCAACTGAGATAAGCACTCTGGCCGAAAGCAAGCACCACCCATCCTGATTATCTAATCTCAGCTAATGGCCCATTAGCACCACCCATCCTGGTTAATGGCCCGATCTTGGAGTTGGAATGTCAGAACACCATAAGGACCATCCAAGCTCATTACCCAAGCAACCAATAGAACATCGGGAAAATCCTCTTCCATTGTGAAAATGCCCGCCCCTGGGGGAGGTGCCAGCCAAGACACACAGCATAAAACAAGGGGTTTGGATGGGAGAAAGCCCCCTCGACTCGTCAGGACTCCACTCTCGGGACTCCATACTGGACGGGACTCTACTCTCGACGGGACTCTCCACTCCACTCCACTCCACTCCACTCCACTCCACTCCACTCCACTCCACTCCACTCCACTCCACTCCTTGGAACTGGATTCAGCTAGCTACTCCACTCCACTCCTTGGAATTGGACTCAGGTACTCCACTCCGCCACCAGGACTGGACTACCAGGCGTGGACTGCAGGACCAGTGCCTGACTGGACTACACAGCTACCACCCTGCTCAACAGGGTGTCAGGTTGTACCGTGACTCTGTCGGTTTGTTTAAGCCGGTGTTTCTGTATTACTGCATTTATTTTAACCTTTTTTATTAAAATTGTAATTTTGACCTAAAATCTCTCGAGGTATTTTGCGTGGGATTAATTTCCCCTGCTGGTTTACGGTCAAACCAGCACACAGGTACTTGCCAATTATACTGATTTTTATAATCCTAAAGCTTCAACCAAAATTTAAAAAATTATTTAGAGAACAAAATTATATTTTTCTTCCTTATGAAGCTATATCCTGATAGGGTTTTTTTAATATGATTTTATAATTTCTGAATTCAGTTTTGCTATTTCCTGTTACTAGAACCGTTTAAGGAAAGAATAAACCTACATAGCTAGATTATAGAAAATCCACACTGAAGTTTATCTTGTTCTTCCACACCCAAGATTAAAGAGACATTGTGCCTGATCTCAAGGATATTCACTTTCCACAGTCCATGTCTGTAATTTCTTTAACAAATAAGCGACAGAACTTAGTTCCATCCTTTTGTGACAATGCATATAATTAGTTTATGAAATAATTGCAGATAGGCCATGAACAACATGAAACAGGAGATTAAAGTGAAGAAAAACAGTGGCTAAATTGCATAAGAGTAAGGATATGGATTCACTGGAAAGTTGAACAGTAACCTAAGGATAGGACTTCAGTAAGTTATGGATGCATTTTAACAGCCATGTATAAAGAAAGGGAGAAGACAACTGTTCCGCAGACAAGAACAGGATTGAAACTTGGATTAGTGCTTGCAAAAAAGGAGAAGGCTGCTGCAATGATACATATACTCAGATGCATCTATTTTCTCTTCAAGTTGTCATCATTTTGAAAGAAACTGTGAGAAACCTGATATCCTGAAATATGCTATAGACCAAGGCAATTGTTACCATAAGCCTTTGGTGCTGGGGAAGGATTTTCTTTCAAGGGAGACCAGTGCAGAAACACAAGGAGTGAATTTTGTGGAGAAGTTTCCCCTCAGCCAATTTGCAGTATTACACCAGATTATGTGCCTCCTCAGCAGGTTTGCTGATGACACAGAGCTGGGAGGAGTGGCTGATATCTCAGAGTTCTGTGCATCCCTCCAGAAGGACCTCAACAGGCTGGAGAGATGAGCGGAGCAGAACTGTCTGAAGTTCGACAAAGGCACGTGCAGGGTCCTGCACCTGGGGAGGAATAACCTCCTGCACCAGCACAGGCTGGGGGCTGATCTGCTGGAAAGCAGCTCTGTGGAGAAGGACCTGGAGGTCCTGGTGGACAACCAGCTGTCCATGAGCCAGCAGTGAGTCCTTGTGGCTAAGAAGGCCAATGGTATTCTGGGATGCATCAGGAAGGGCATTGCCAGCAGGTCAAGGGACGTGGTCCTGCCCCTCTAGTCAGCCCTGGTGAGGCCAAATCCGGAGTGCTGCGTCTGGGTCTCAGCTCCTTGTACAAGAGAGACATGGAGCTCCTGGAGCAGGTCCAACAGAGAGCTACAAAGATGATTAAGGGACTGGAGCATTTCTCTTATGAGGAAAGGCTGAGGGAGTTGGGCCTGTTCAGCCTTGAGAAGTGACGACTAAGAGGGGACCTCATCAATATCTCTATGTATATGAGGAGAGGGTGTCAAGAGAATAGAGCCAGGCTCTTCTCAGAGGTGCCAGGCCAAGGCAAAGGTGCCAGGACAAGAGGCAAAGGGCAGAAACTGATGCACAGAAAGTTTCATTTGGATATGAGGAAGAACTTCTTTACTGTGTTGGTGACTGAGCATGAGAAAAGGCTACCTAGAGAGGTTGTACAGTCTTCCTCACCAGAGATTTTCAAGAACCACCCAGAGGCAATCCTGTGCCATGTGGTCTAAGATGACAACCAGGGAGGTTGGACCAGATGACCCACTATGGTCCTTTCCAATCTTATCTGTTCTGTGATTCTGAGATTGTTATGCTCTAATTTTGGAATTCACTTCTGAATCTGCAAGGTGTTTAGTGGAGCTTTATTTGGAAGAGAGAGATACAGTGGGCTAGTAGCCAACTATATGAATCCCAGGAAAGCCCCAGAAAAGTCCCTGTACATTGGAAAAGGAAGACAGAGGATATATAACATTTCCTTTTCCTTCCTTAGGTATTTCAGATGCAATATTTGGCCTGGTGAGCTCTCAACAAGACCTATTAATATTTGTTGTTATAAACTGTTACCTACTTTGGCTTGATAGGTTATTGTCAAAATAAGTCTTCCACAGAAGGGCATTGTATCAAGCTTCAGAAGTATAGGCAAAGAATTAAACAAAGCCACTGTATTTTGTTGACTGTGGCATCCTTTTTTATCTTGCTCTTTCATAAGGGCACATAACTTCAGTTTCACTTCTGATGTATGCTCAAAGAGAGACTCCTACTACTATCATCATAGTTGGCATCCTGACCTAAAACATCTGGAACAATACTTCTGGAACTAATTCCCTTGCCACTCTTTATAGAAGGTTTGAAAGATATGTTTTACGTTCACAAATATTCCTTTTAATAATGAGCAGAAAACAGAAAGCTAATCTCTATCTTTTAAGTCTTTGAAGGTAAGAAGTAAGTAATGCCATTTCCTTTGAGAAACATCAGATTTTTCTCATGTGATAAAATAAATAATTGTCTGGGCTGGTCAGTTCCAGTACAGTCTTTTAATATGCTCACAGCTACAAAATCAGGCTGAGATTGATTGTCTTCTTTTGAAAGTTATTAGCATAATATTTACTTTAGTATAGAATTCTTTTCCCATGTAAAGAGTGTGTATCTATGTGAAACAGAGTTTCATAAAATACAACCAATTTTCCAGACATAATTATTATGGAGAATTGATTTAATTTATTTGCTTTTGTTTGTTAATATTGTTTCAACACAGTCAAAAGCAAAAAGTTTAAACACTAGTTTCAAAACAAATAAATACATATGCTTAAAATTACAGCATATAAATAATATGACTCCTTTTTAAAACAAATGGGAAAAAAAGCATATTACTGAAGGTGACAGTTACACGTTACAAAAGAGAACAAAAACTTGAATCCTTACTGTCAGGGAATTATTCTATACAACCTGGTGGGAAAGACAGATTAATCCAGAGAACTGTTGGTAGAATTACTGACAGAAATCTAAAGGAAAGAAGAGAATTTTATACACAGGTTACTTGAATTCAGTGCTTTCTCACCTGGAAATTTGTGAAGTTAGGCATGTTCGTGAAATGGTAGTGTTTTGATATCCTGAAACTGGCGTCCTGTGAACATCTATAAGAATACTAATGCTATGGTAGTCTGGTTAAACATTAAACGTATGCAAGCATTTGTGCATCTTCTTAATAAATTTAATTTACATCAGTATACAATTTTGTAATAATTTCATAGTTTAGTTATCCATACATCTGTATCTATAGAGAAAATGACTTTGAAAAAGAGCAGGATAAACTCCACAAAGATGTTAAATTCTATTTTAATACTATACTCTAAATAAGGGAAAAGAAACAAAAGGAAAATTGGTATTTGCCTTTGCCAACACAGACCTGTGAGTGCTAAAATATGGAAATCAAATTCTTCTGTTTCATAGTACAAACAAAGTATGTTTTTCTCATAGTTTCATTGCTTTTAAAGCCATTAAGATTATTCAAAATAGTTTGTGTATCTTCTGTTGTGATAAATTTTCAGGGATCGAGTCTGTTCTGAGAAGACTTAACATGGAATACAGAACTGTGAGTGTGTTCCAAATTTACTAATTTAATTTATAATTACTAATTTACAAATTTACTAATTTAAAAATAAAATATCACCACATCAACCCCTTAATTATTCAGTTTTTATTAATACCGATTTTTGTATCAGTTATTTACTTTTAATTTTAATATTTAAATTTTATTTAATTTATTAATTTAATTTTTATCAATTAATTAATTTCATCCCAAAGGACAGAATGATATTGCGGTGGTGGGAATGACATGACTCTTCTAGAATCTCAACAGAAGGAAAGCGAAGCCACCAAACTCCATCGGGTTTCCTTCATCGTCAGCTTGACCTCTCAACAAAAGTCACTGAATATGGGTTTGGAAATGTCATTCTGGGAGCTAATTCCTTTTTGTCTGACAACAGAGAATATTCAAATAAAATATCCAGTTCTTTCTGTTGAAAAATAATAATCAAGGCTCTTCACTGCTTCTCATCTTTTATTCACTCTGAGTTTCATTTCTACCTCTGACCATTGCATGACACCAGCCCCCATCTTATCCTGTTGTTCTTTATTCAGTGATTTCTGAACAGATGCAATGGAGGGGTCGTGGCACTGCACAAGAGACCCACAAACCTTATCACGTTTTTTTTTTGTCAGTGTATCTTGTCAGGACATCTCATCTCTTTGACTCCAGTACTCTCATTTGTAATGTGTAATAACAATGTCTTCTTACATTTGCAACAGTATTTGAGCTCTGCCAATGAATATTTCAAAGTCAGACATAAACATTTGTTATTCCATGGCTGAAATAGCAGAAGTTAAAAATAATAAAACCAAGCACAGTATATAGAAGTATCTGTTACACATTTGTTTTTCAAAATGATCCATGACTTTTTCCTTTCCTGTTGGATAGAGGGTGGATGAGAGTACCCTGAAATTTGCCCAAGAAATCACATCAACCTTCATTAAAATTAAAATAAATGCTTTATTATGGAGAAACTGTAAGTTTCAAGCATTTTTGTAAATTTTGTAAGACTCTGCACTTCCAG
Organism: Ptilonorhynchus violaceus; assembly: GCA_013397565.1. NCBI lineage: Eukaryota > Metazoa > Chordata > Aves > Passeriformes > Ptilonorhynchidae > Ptilonorhynchus > Ptilonorhynchus violaceus. Next base: position 796,660 of record VZRJ01005113.1, on the reverse strand, counting down.
AACGACCCTGGAACCTATAACATGTAAACATCCTCTGCACCTTGACCTGGAATCTGTATGGGATTTCCTTTTGTCTTCAAAGACATGAAAGTGGTAGATAAAGGAAAGCAGGCACGAGAGATCATGAGTATTTGATGTTCCTGAGACCCAGGAGAATAATGAATGAATTGGTGCAATACAGTGACTTCTGAGATCAGGCAGACTAGAGGAGAATTTTGAACACTGCTCCCACTCACAAACATATCTGCATATATTAATAATAGAGCAAGTTTATGTTTCAGTAGAAATAGAAAATATAATAGGCAAAGGAAATAAGAATACATTTTAAAATTTTGTTTACTTTGCTGTTTTATAAATATTAAAAAAAGGAGGATTTTTTAAATATCAGAGTTAAAGCCAAAAGCACACATTTAATTAATTTTCCGTATGAGAAGTTGATGTGGCACAGTCTCAGACATTTCAATATCTATTTTTGTTATTCCACATACATATTACACTATATCACAAATTCCTGTCATAAGCAGTGCCTAAAATCTCTAGCATCTATTCCACAATGAGAAATTAACTGTTTATTTTTGCTTACCCATTCAACATATGTCCTTTATATCTAAATCATCATCTAAATTCTCTCATTTATACGATGGGATTTTATGGCACTCATCAGAGCAACTGATGATGGCATTCACACACAGCCCTGTATTCCTGAAATCAATGTAATGTGAAGACTTTACTGTTATTCTTGGTGAGCATTTGGAGCTACATCACAGAGAAATAAAGCATGCTTTCCAAGACGAGAGTCCTCAGCCAACCACTTTGGAAGATTTTTGTTAGTGTGCATCCTTAATTTTCTGCGTTGTGCAAGACACAGCTGGCACTTGTTTCACAGCGAGCAAACTCTGGATCCAAAAGCAATGTGACTACATGACACTCGAGCTTGAAATCCTTTGCAGCTCCGTGACATAGCACAGTCACAGTTGGACTCTTGAAAAATGCGGCTGGGCAGCTTAAGAAAGACTTTTTTCAGACTATCTGAACTGAGATTTTTCACGTAACCAGGAATCTTGAGCTGGCTAGCATTCTCTCTTGCATACAAGTATGCATATGTAGAATTGGCTGGATTCTGACCTAGGCTGTGTGCAAGCTGCCCTTAACTTATCAACTCTGGATACAGGGGGCTGGCAAATACACATCAACGATTTTCCAAAATTGACTGCAGATTTGGGCTACTTGTATCTTTATTTGTAGGCTTAGGTTTCGGTTAGCTTTGGACACCCATTCACTGAAGAAATAGGCATCAAAGTACTGAAAATCTCCAGCCAGCCTTGCTGGAGGTCAGACTAGTAAACCCATACAGGTAGCAGCACTGCTCAAGTATCACTGCTCAGTTCTGGGGAAAGAGTGAGAAGCTGTGCAATGAAAACACTCTGGAACACAACCTAAATGCCTGTCTTATCTCTCTGCGGGGAGACAGCTGCTCACACTGACATGGCAACGCATTTCACATTCATTTCTGTGCAAACACGCTGCCATGACAGCCTTCAGACACAGATCCTTGAAGGCTGGATCTGGCAACAGGCACTTTGTTGAGGCTGCTGTTGTCAAATAGTGTAGGTTCTATGCTGCTGGCTGTGAAATCCCAGCTGGCTTCTGCTGCATGAATTTCCAGCTTCAAGTGCCGCTATGTAATGATGGATTTGTTTTCACAGGAATTTTGCAGATTCACAACAACTGATAATAATTTGATTAGTACGGTGTGACCTATAGGTGAGATCCATTTATGCGGCACTTTCCTCCTATATTCTTGATTCGTGAAAAAATTTAAATATAAGGAATATTCATAAACATAAATTTTCTAGACGTTTACTTCCGTTGTAACATTCTTTTCTGTCCTAGCACCCCAGTATTCTGTCAGCTTATGCTGGAAATTTATGCAGTCACATCACGAAACAACAAGAAAAAAATCTAAATACCAGCAAACTTCAATGGCCGCCCAGTAAAATCTGGAAGTTTCTATGTGTGTGGTATGTTGCATAGACATAATGTTAACAGTTGATCAAAGAAATCCAAAGATGACAAATGTCTGGAGAACTTTGACAGAAGCAGCCAATGAGAACGAAATGCTCATTCACCACTAGCACAGGACATGGGCTTTACTTAGGAGATTTCAGGAGCTTCTGCTCGCAGCCTAGGGTTTATAGAAAGGCAAGAAGGGGAAAACACGTAGAAGCAAAAGTAATTCCAAATTAGACACAGTGACTGGCGAAGCAATGAACCAAGAGACAACACCCACACAGACATTTCAGATGGTAAAAGTGCATCTCGGGCTCTATGGAAACGTCCTGTCACGCTGCTAAACCTGCAGTGATGGGAGAGCTTTGCTGCAGCTCACAGGCAACACGGAGAGCTCACCACACCCACCAAGCAGGCAGAAATCGCTACCCTGAATGTGCACCAGACCACAACTATTTTGCAAACTAATATCCTGAAAAAAATAGTCACTGATTGTAATTGCCCCGCAAAATTACACTCATCATTGGCAGACAATGATTAGCTTTCATTTTGAAGTTTATTTGAAAATTAGTGGCAGATAATGGTTCTTGCTTGTTTCCTAGGAGGATGAGGAATATTTTGCACAACCTTTTGCCACAACTGTCTATGTGAGCTGAGAAATAGATGTTACACACTTGCATTTTATTCTTTGCTGAATTTTGTGCTAGCATTGTATTTTGGCTTTGCACATATAGATTTTAAACTCCAGGTCTTGGTTTGAAACTAAAAATCAATTACCCCTATTTGAACCTGGCATGAGAGCTGCAGTTTCCTAAGCTCCAAATCGGTGCTACACTGACCTGAGGTGATGTGATTCCAGTTCAAAAACTTTACTCTGTGCAAAACCCTAAAAATGAGCTTGGACATGCCATCCTCTCCTCACATGGTTGGTGAATGTTTGCTTCAAGAACAGAGGAAAGCTCTCTTACCAGTTGTGCAATTTCATCAGACATAGGTCAAATAAAGCTGTTTGTTATTCTCATTAAGTCTCAAATCTCATCCATACATTTTATACAGATTTGAGGGTCCATCAACATAGAGCACCTGGATGATTTTATGACAATGACAGATTTTTCTTAACAAAATATATTGTTCGCTGACTGATAGACTGATTTCAAATCAAAATGTTCTAAGAGGTAATTTGAAGAATAATAACCCACCATGCCAGTACATATATTTTTTGTCTAATAATTCTGGAAGCCATAAGTACAACAATATTAATTTTTCAGTGTTTTGTTTGTGAATTCTCCAGTTCTATGAACTTTTTTTTTTTTTGTCCTGTACAAAATTGAGATGCTGAATGAAGTTATTAATTTTTCATTTTCAGGTGTGGGTGGGGTCAAGATATGTCACGGACTTGCACCACCTTCATCTTAAACATTTAACACCCCGCTGATCCAATTTACACTAGCATTCATATTAGACAAGTAGGAGATTTGCTTTTTCCCCCAGGACACTTGCAGCTAATGATCTTATTCCCTTAAGGCATCCCTGGACACCATCCTGTGGAGTCTTGACTTAATTTTGGATGATTTACTGAAAGACATTCCCATCTCAAACCACATTTCAATTTCAAGTATTGATGTTCATGTAGTAACCTATTACTCAGCATGAGTAACAATTGCAGAATTTATCCTATGACATCTTTAATGAAGAAAATCTTGTGTACAAAGATTTTTATTTTCATAGAAGAAACAGTTGCATGAGGTCTCTTAATCTCCTCCATTATTAAGGCACCTCATATTGCCTTGCAGTGGCTAATGAGCATTTATACTTGTTGGTCCACAAGCTCTTCTGTGAAGAAAACATTCTGAGGTAATGTCACAAAATACTGTACTTGTTTTCAAAGTGATAGTGCATTCATATCCTTGTGGGATCTTTCAGTCTCTGAGAGGTTTCATATACCTTGAAGTACCCTATCTAGAGCAGCAGAAAAATATTCGGTTATTTTCTGGCTTTTAGAGGCATAGCTAAAAAAATGCAAATCAACTTTGTTTTTCAACCCCAACAATACCTATGTTTTTGTTGTGGTTTGGGGCTTTTTTGTTGTTTGTTTGTTCATTTGTTTTTAAAATCTTACCTATGTTCTACTGTGAATAAACCAAATTGGAAATGGCAAAATTGTGAGGTATTTAGGTGTTTGAAGCTTTTTTTTCCAAAAGACTTTTACTCTGATGAAACTGCAGATCTAAGCAAGACCTTTAAAATAAAATTGACTATTTAATAACTCCTTTACTTGCTACTAATTATTTAAAATAGCTAATATCTTTAAAATATTTATCTTACCCTTTTAGTCTTGTGGCAGAATTAGAACATTCTGATGATTCATTCTTATTCATCTTCAGTGGATAATTCAACTGCACCTACTTCCATCAAAATATTATCTGCACAATTGTATTCATTATTGTTTCAATTGGTGTCACAGGTTTCAACAGAACTTGCTCTTCTGCATATTGCCCATATTATTCTAAGCCTGTTTCTCATCTTGAGAATGAATGACGTTTCAAAATCATAAAGCCAACAAAAATGAGCAGAGCAGTGTCAGTGCTTAAGTTAGATTTTAATTTGCTGCATTTCACATTTCTTTTCAGTGTTGTTATAGACAAAACTGGTTCCTTCACTCAGGTACCCTTCATTCATTTACAAATAATGGAGTAGCAAAAAGGCAAAGGTAGCAGAAAAACCAGCATGAAATGAAATCATAGAATTGTTAGGGTTGGAAGGGACCTCTGGAGATCCCCAGTCCAACCCCCCTGCCAAGGCAGGGTCTCCTAGAGCAGGAACATGTCCAGGTGGGGTTTGAATGTCTCCAGAGAGGGGGGACCCCACAACATCCCTGGACAGCCTGTTCCAGTGCTCGGCCACCCTCAACATAAAGTTCTTCCTCATGTTGTGGTGGAATTTCTTGTGTTTCAGTTTATGGCCATTACCCCTCATCCTGACACTGAGCACTATTGAAAAGAGCCTGGCACCATCCTTTTGACACCCATCTTTGAGATATTTATATGCATTAATGAGCTGTCATCTCAGCCTTCTCTTCTCTAGACTAAACAGGCCGAAATCCCCCAGTCTCTCCTCATAAGAGAGATGCTCCAGACCCCAAATCATCTTTGTGGCCTCTGCTGGACTCTCCCAGGAGCTCCTTGTCTCTCCTGCACTGAGGAGCCCAGAACTGGACTCATCACTCCAGATGTGATGTCACTACGCTGAGTAGAGGGGCAGGGTCATGTCCCTCACCCTGCTGGCCACTCTTCCCAGTGCACCCCAGGACACCATTGGCCCTCCTGGCCACAAGGGCATTGCTGGCTCATGGTCAACTTGTCATCCACTCAGATTCCCAGGTTTTTCTCTGCAGAGCTGCTCTCCAGTAGATCAGTCCCCAACCCGCGCTGGTACTGGGGATTATTCCTCCCCAGGTTCAGGACCCAGCACTTGCCCTCGTTAAACCTCACCAGGTTTCTCTCCACCCAATTCTCCAGCCTATCAACGTCCTGCTAAATAACAGCAGAGACTTCAGATGTATCAGCCACTCCCCCCAGTTTGTATCATCAGCAAACTTGCTGAGGGTGCATTCTTTTCCTTTGCCCAGGTCACTGATAAACAGGTTGCATAAGGCTGGATCCAGCACCGATCTCTGGGGAATGACACTGATTGCAGGTCTCCAGCTGGATTCTGCTCTACTGATCATAATCCTCTGAGTTGTGCCATTCAAACAGTTCTTGATCCACCTCACTGTCCATTCATCTAACCCACATTTCCTGACCTTAACTACAAATAACCATATTTGTAGTTAAGAGAAGTAGCAGCTGGAATTATAAGAAAAAATGAGAATAACATTTGTTCTTCTGTCTGAAAGGTATTTAATCTTTTGCTGTCCTTGCTCACAACCATATGAAATGTTTATTTTTGTAATTTTCTTTTCTCTTCTTGCCTATATCATTTGCTGTTCTATTCCCCTCGTTTTTCCTTCATTCTCTCCCTGGTGGTAATAAACCTCAATGCAATTATTACAGTCACTATTAGTGTCGTTATTTCTATAATTCACAATCTTGCCATTCCTTTGTACTTCATTATAGCGCCTGAGCTACATAATGAAGGGGTCAGAAAAATTCCCTAGCATCAGATTCCTTGTCACTTCTGTCTTTCAGATCTCAGGAATAAGGACTGCTACACACCAGGTCACCAACTGAGGCCACTCTCTCGGTAATATTTACATCTTTAAGTCAACTGCTGTTTGCTGATCTGTATGAAAAGTGACCCTAGTCTGCATCAAATCTCATATTAGAACCTTAATTACCCCTAATATTGTCAGCCTCACAGTTAGAAAGAAACAAGCAAGTCAGAGAAATTCAGTTATCTTCCCACCTAAAAAAAGGGCTTCTTGTTTACTCTCTTCCCACACAGCTACTGAAACACACTTGATGGAAGAGTATTTGCAAACTAAGGAATGGCAAATTCGTTGTTCAGTTCGAAGAGCACTGCATTCAAGATTGGATAATACAACTAGGATTCTGACGCATACTTGCTTACAAAGTGAAAAACTGCTCTTCTGCAAGCATCAGGCACTTAAGTCCCCAGAATGTTGTCGGACTTGGTTATTTTTACAGTCAGTGAATTAATTTTTGAGAGTTCAAATGCTAAAAATGAACCTCCACTGTTTTCCTTTTTGTTGTTTTTTTTTTTAAATTTTGGACCAAGAAATAAAGTAAGTGTGGGGATTTAAAATTATGAGTAAAAAATGCACTAGGCCATGATTTTTAACTCAAGTGATATCAGTACTCTTTACCACTGTTGTGATAAAACAGTGCCTTCATCTCTCTGGATGCATAATGTTTAAGATACTTCCCCCAAAATAGTGCTTGTGCACATAATTTCTGTACATAGTATCTTTCTGAACTTGAGTTTTTTCCATCGAAATTGAGAATAAAGTCAGGCTTTAATAGCAGAAAAATCAGAGCAATGTGACTTTTCATCTTGCTCCGTAGTGGGTGGCATCACATTACTCCTTAGCAGTCAGTGACATTTTCTGACTCTAATCTCACCCCGTTCTCTCCTGAGGATTTCTGAAAGGATGTAGCTTTTAGATAAATCTTTAGTAGTGAACCTAATAAATACTAAGACAACAAACAGATCCCTTCTTCTTACATCTTATCCCTGTAAAAAACCTATTTCTAGCAAAGAAAAATTGTGAAATGTAAGAAGGAAACATATGATCTGGTGAAAGAAAATTCATTTTCAGCTACCACACAGGGACTGACAAATCCATGATTTGTCATACTTGCAGTGCACCTTTTACTATGAAAACAAGATGTGGTGACTGCTCTGAAGAACAAAATTGCTGTACTTTTTCTTTCACTTTAATTTCAGAGGTGATACATGTAATACAGAAAATGTGACTCATTAGTGAAGTACCTATTGGCATAGGTGATGCCCAATGCAATGTTCATGCTCACCACCTTAAGGGAGCTCAACTTTCAGTGGATAGAAGGCCATGACCTTGTTTTGACAAAGGTCTTGTCAATCTTTAGATAACAAATGTGGAGAGAACTTCTGTATTAAAAAACAGAAGTAACTAATCTTTGACTATGAAAGATGCAGATAAGATATATGGTAGTTAATAATAGTAAAGTTTATAAGCTGCATCATGATTTATCTCTTGCACAAACAGTAATAGTTTCAAGCCCGTGTGGTGTTTTCTGACTTGTTAACAATAACAATCCATGAAATACGAAGCACAAAGAGGATTTTTCTGAATCAGATGCTGTCTCTTTTAATTTATAAAGCTATAGCATATATAGTCTTTAAATTAGGGATCATAACTCAGGGAAAAAAGTTCACTTTGATAGAGTTTCTAGGCAGTGCAAATAATCCTTGCTTCAACAAAACAATTTCAACAAAAGGAAAATACCCTTGATAGTCTGCTGATTCATATACTGTCCTAGGAACTGGTAGACACCAAGGTCTATATCTGTTTCAAAGACTTCTCTAACCACTACCACAGAGGTCAGTGGTAGTGAACACTGCAATTCTTTTTGTCTATATCCCAAACTTATGTTTCAGAGATGCTCTTAAAATAAGTACAGGACTGTCCTCTTCGGAGAATGCCTATTTTTGAAACCCCAGCTGTTCAGAATGTGAAATGCATGCCAAGTTGTCCAGTGTTACCTCAACTACAGCAACAGGGGAGGGCACATAAAAAGAAAAAAAACAGTTCTCACTGCCTTCAAATCTAGCATTGACAGAGCATCTGAGAGGGGAACTTTCAGTTCTGCTACTCCTAAATGCAGCAAAATCTTACATTTGAACCTGGTCCTATGTGACTAGCTGTAGGTCACAAATGCATTTATCATTAAGTAAGACAGAAACACAACAGTAATTGTATTTCTGAACTTCTTGTGGGAAACAAGCTATTGTCTTGTGCTGTAAGCATAATTCATTCATCAAGACATATTTCTTTGTCTTAATGACTGTTGATCATTTATCCTTCCTAATAAGTAATAAACTTGTTTTTCAAAGCTGTAACCAAAAGGTCAAGGGGAAAAGGGCATTTGGCATTTCTATGGTATTTTCTTTTATTCTAGAAATAAATATGGTGCAAGTCATTCACATGGAAGAAATACAGAATGGAACGGGAATATTCCTTAGGCAAAATGTGTAAGTATCAGAAATTACTTGCTCTAAAAATCAAAATGACAGTACTAAAGGAATAACAATGGAATAATAAAGTTTTGCCCATATCAAGAAATCCAAAACAGACTGGCATAAAATTTAACATTGTCAAATAGTGTTTCTATCACTGCCCTGTTTAAAAGCGTATAGAGCCTTGTGGGTATCTCTGTTTCTGCCATGACATGATCCATGACCAATGTAGACTGGCAGCATAAAGTTACTTGAGCTCGTGATAAGTAAGCAAAAAAGGTCAACATGATATTCTGCAGAGAGCTATCACAAGATACAGGTGGAATGCAGCATTTCTACTCCATAGAGTTTGTGTTATTCTCAGCACAAAGTGAAGAGAAAATGGAGAGCTCTCACAGGTTATTTCAAGTGCTCAGAAAAAGACAAGAGAGTGAGAATTAATACAGAAAGATTACAAGAGTTAAACTTGCTCTAAATAATGAGGTTAAAAATGTAATTTTTGTATTTAAAAGGGTGAAAGAAGGAACCTAAGTGTAAAACCTGAAAAAGGGATACATCATCACTAGAAGAAAAAAAGCTTAATGTCTTTTTTGGGTTGTGCCACCCAAACCTGCACGCAGGTCTTGAGGTGAGGCCACCCCAGTGCAGAGCAGAGCGGGACAATCCCCTCCCTTGCCCGCCTGGTGATGCTGTGCCTGATGCACCCCAGGACAGGGTTGGCCCTCCTGGCTGCCAGGGCACTGCTGGCTCATGCTCAACTTCCCCTTGACCAGGACCCCATGTCCTTTTCCACAGTGCTGTTCTGCAGTGTCTCATTCCCCAATCTGCGTGTGCATTCAGGGTTGACCCATTCCAGGTATAAAAATAAAGCTGCTTCCAGCAAGCATAAATCAGGAATGTATTTTCCTGAACTTTCGTCTTCAGCTGATGCTAAGAGATTAAAGCTGTGCTTAAAGTCTGATAAAGTACAAATGAAAAAGCCATGGCTTTCAGCGTAGATAAACCCATGGGAGTTTATAGGCTTCAGTGGAAGCTATTGAAGACATGATACAGTAAAATCAGACTACTAAATACTAAGATTAGAAAAGCTACTAAAAATCAGAAAGGTGAAACATATTATTGTACCATTAACATTTTTTAATATGTGGGGCTTAACTCTCAATTGAGGAAATATCTTTTTCTGAATAGGTTTTTGAAGTATGCATCCTTCACTCATGTTTTGTTTTTGAAACAGTTACTGGCTTGTCAAAAGAAAGGCAGCAGCTCCTATCAACTTATAGATGGAATTATTTTCTTCTAACATACTTATCTTTTGGACAAGCTAGAAAAATTTATGAAGAAGGAAGGTACAACAATATGATGATGATTTTTCCCTCAAGATGCATCACACATCTCAAAATTAGAGGGAGAAGTAATTTAAAACTATGCCAAGTGAATAAAAGAAATCCCCAAAATTAAATTCACGGACAACACCATAGCTTTCTAGGGAATCTGGCCTCTGCTCTGTTCTAACTATTAAATAGTTATGAAATAGTCACAAGTAATACACTTAATAAATTAAATATATTTGCTTACCCAAAAATGAGAGGAAAACTAATCTAGAAACCTGTTTAAGCCACACATTGTGCATGACCTCATGTTCTTCACTTCAGCTTCTGATTTCTAGCTCATTATAACGTATGAAATTGCTTCAAGACATTTGTAGGCAATATAAAAGGAAGTGTTATCTCAAACTCCTTCACTTTCATCTTGCACCTTGAGGGCAAGTTGTTAAGTAGTTGCTGAACCAGTCTGTGAACTCCAGTCCTCCTTCTGGTCATTGAACTCCTGAACTTTTTATTGAAGGTGTCGATTTTCACACAGCTGTCACGTGTTCTTTGAACAAGACTGAGGTAAAGTGACTAGAGCAACTCAGAAAAATAGTCCAGAAAGTTGTAAATGTGTGAATCCTGTGACATAATGTTGTTGAATATGCACATATTTATAAATACAATTATTCATTCAAAACTTAAAGGTCAATACAACAAAAAGAAAGCCCTAAGTGAGCCTGCCTTCATAATTTTTTCTTCAAATAAGTAGACACAGATGACTCCTAATTTGCAGTTTACTTAGAATGTCTTTCAGTCAGAAATTTTGTTTCTATATGAAATCACTCCTTAAAAATTTTATAATAGTTATTACTTGCCCTTCACATGACTGTCTATGCCTGACAGGGAAATGCCATTTACATTATTAAATTAAAGCTTTTCTTTAGCAGCATTCTGAAAAAAAACCCCAAAACCTTTTAAAGCATGTCGAGTAAGGGGAAACAAAAATACAAACAGAACTAAACAATAAAATTAAAGAAATGAAATGCCACTAACAACAAAAAGTCATTGTCACTAAATTCAAATACAAATTCAAATAATGCAGAGGCTTTCAACTATCTATTTGTTTATATTTTGAGTGGATATTTAACAAGTAAGTTCAGTGAACATATCCTCAGAATACTACATTTTGCTTAAAGTTGTATTTATAGCACATCTGCTTTCTTAGACAGTAAAATAACACGTCTCAAATACCATTTTTGTAAGCATGTCTGCACATTGTCAGGAAAAATAACATGAGATCAGAACAACTCTTAATTATAAATTGAAATCTACCTTAAACTACCAAATCATTGACTACCTGAAAAAACCACAACTGAGTAGTTTACTGGCATCAATACAGATTCTTACACTGGTTTCTCTCAAGGACTAAACTTAGGTAGGAACTCTAAGTTATCATAGGAGTGGGAATAAACTGTAGTTCTTCCAGACCTGAACGTCTCCTTTTTCCAATACTCTGTAGATATACATTAGTCATACACAGAGCAGAATATTTACCTTTGTTGTAAGATTGGTGTTATGTGGAGCTACTCCAAATCTAAAGTGAGGTATTTGTAATAGCTTAGAAGGGAGTTTCAAACAACTCTGTGTAACCCTCCTGAAAAAAACAGATATTACACAGGATATTACACAGTCACAGGGGGTGCTCTTCCAGAGGGTGATTTATTGAGCCACTGCCAAAAAATGTTCCTTGAGAAGGCTGAGTTCTGAGGGAATCATATCAGTTGAATTCATGATGAAGCACAGGTGATGTTACACAGGTTGCTTTCCAGATGCTTTCCTGACATCCTGAACATTAGGGATGCATGCAAATTTACCATCCAATTTTTCTTCCACATAGTAAATAAAGGAGAAAAAAAATGGAGCATAAATTACTATCAGAATGGAAATGCATGTGGGCATGAATTATCAGCTAACACTCTAATCCAAGACAGGAATTTTGATTAATATATTTAAAAACAATTCAAGTAATATTATGCAATTATTTGCATTTCAATCTTTTAATACTAAGTATGTGATTAGCTACTAATTGATTCACTTGAATCAAAGCTATGCTTTAAAAAGATTGCCTGCTTTTTATTTTCACTCTAAGTAGATAAGAGCTCTTTGTTATTTCTTGAACTGATTTACCCTGTGAAGCCTCAGCTCTCACTTTGCACAGGTAACTGACATACTCGACACATCAAGAAAGCTTTTCCATTCTTACTAAAGTGCCCTTCTTTCTGCTTCAAGGACCGTGAATGGGTGGGTTATGTGATCTGTGGTCTGACCATCATATTGATTCAGGCTGTTCAGGCTGTCTGCACTAGAGCTAGATACAAGAACTGCATGTCAAAATAAAAATAATTTTTAAAAAGCTAACAAAATTCCTTGACATCCAAATCCAAACTGGAAAGCAAAGTTCTCACAGTGGCCATACCCTGGCTTGATCTCCTGTGCCTCTGATATAATTTCAATATCAGATACTAGAAGCAAGGCATATTTCCAGCAGACACAGTAGGGAATGCAGTGCTGTAGTAACAGCAGTAAAAGCCTAGGTTTAGCTTGTACTTCTTCTCGGGTTTTAATATCATTGTGTCCTCAAACAAGCAAGGAATTTGAGGGCTGAACAGCAGGGCTTCAGGGAATGTAAAACATCTTCACATCCATTTTTCTCTCTCTCACTTCTTGTTTGTTTCCAATATGAGTTCATCCATCTTTAGGTGCCTGTGGCGAAATTATAGATATGGAATTCAGTGAAGGAGTTTGTGAAAAGAAAAAGTAGGGATGAGAGAAAAATGAGCCTCTGTAGTGCTTGAGCACAATTTGAAGACTCTGCTTTCTCAAACCATAAAGCCTCCAAGAATCTCAGACAGATAAAATACACATTACTCTCAACAGCTGGCCAGCCATCCTTTCCTAACCCTGCATTCTCTTCTACATGCAAAGAGCAGAGACATCAGAACTCTCCAATTAAAAATTATTGCTTTCTATACATTATGTTCTACAAATAAGCTTTTGAGTATGAAATAATAGGAAAGTTAGCTAAAATTGGACAGTTATCCATCTTTATGTTCTGGTTTGTTTTTTAAGTAAGGAAATAAGTCGATGAACTCTTTGGGGACGGCTTGTAATTGACAGGAAAAAATATTGTTAGAGGGGCTCAGAAGTGTAATTCTTCCTAAAATTTTCATGAAAGATAAAATCATAATGCTGGACTATTACATGTTGCTATACTACTGGGGATTTTTGAGAGAGGGGGTGAGAAGAAGGGTTGACAGAAATAAACCTGCAGGTGCCATAGCTAGTAATGGCAAGAGGTGGTGCACCATTCCTAAGCAAATTATCACTATTTCCTCGTTCAAGATTACTGCCCTGTCAAATTTGCTGGCATCATTACACGTGTGCCCTTCTCCAAACTGTGGCTCTGAAATGAACTTAGTGGGAAAGGACAAAAAAGCCTCAAACAAAAGCATCAGCCTCCCTCTTGAAAGCACTCAGACTCACCCAAAGCTCTTAGATGGAATGAAGACGAACTGTCCCATGCAGCTTTGCCAATGGATATGAGGATGCAGGTGACAGGATGATTGGTGACAAGAAGGAGGGTGAGATGAGGGCACAGGTACATACAGTAGCATCTTATTCTGCTGCAACACAAGTGCAGCCTCTGTGAACTCTGCTAAAGTGGCATCAGTGCCTCATCAGAGCACTTGGAAAGGAAGTTCATAGCTTTTGCATGAGCTACATGGTCTGTGATACTAAAAACCCGTTTTTGGTGCTTGGGCATGGATAAAGGGCCCTGAGGAGGAATTAATACAAATAAGACTGAGGTCACTTTGCCCAGCAAACTCACACCACTCAGAGGCTGAAAGTACATGCCTTTCTATCTAGAGTTCATAATGGTTGCTATGTTTTCTGTGGAGGATAGAGAGGTGCAGGGCAACACTGGTAAAAAACATTGTTTTTCACTTCCCCACTCCAGCTGAGAGGGAAGCTCTTTGTCCGTAGGCAGCTTTTTTTGTGATATTTTTTCACCTCAACAGTGGGTCACTGCAGTGCAACCTTATAAATTTTGAAATGGAAAACTGGACAAATGGTGGAAACTGCTTGATACATGAAGGTTAGTAGAAAAATTGGATAGGTCCATGGTCTTTAATTGCTAGTGATTTCTGATTCTCACATTTTTGGGTGGCATACAGGAATACGGTATTTACTGTGAATGTCGTACTGCTTTGAAAAGTCCTATCTTCCTTTAGACAGCCTTCTTCTATTGTTATCTTAAGCAGACTGCAGAGCCAAATTAATGAGGAAATCAATAGCTCCTCAGAATTAGAACAGCAGCTAAAACATCTCAAAATCTAACCTTAAAGGGATGAACTGTAAATCAGTCTGAAAGAGGGCTGAGGTATTTGCTTGAGGGTCTCTGCTACTTTGATTACATTTATGTAATATTGACTTAGGTGACATTATAATTATAAAAATATGAAGTCAATCTATACAGTGCATGTAAAACACTAAAAAAATTAAATAACAGAGAAAATGGCCTAGGCTTGCCACAGAGGAGGTCTGGATTGGACATTAGGAAAAATTTCTTCAGGGAAAACATTGGATCAGGCTGTTCAGGGAGGTGATAGAGTAACTGTTCCTGGACATGTTCAGAAACCATGTAGATGTGGCACTTAGGGACATGGTTTAGTGGTGAACATAGTGGTGGTGCTAGATTAACAGCTGGACTTGATGATATTAAATGTCTTTTCCAACCCTGACAATTTTATAATTCTATGAAATTTTGTTCTTAAATATCCTTAAGAATGTGCTTTTTATTATTACAATAATTTTTCATTGAAGTGGCATTACTCTTCACATGTTGCCTCCTAAAAAGTAAACAAAATACACATGGAGATGTACTATTTTTAAAATGTTATTTCCTGAAGGATGGATACTGCAATTTTGTTTGTTTGCAAAATTAGCCTGTAGATATGCCTAAAATATTAATATATGTCACAAACTGAACAGCAGGTTATTCAATCTGACCGTTGGTGATTAATCTTAAAATGTCTTTCGAGTCTTAAATTCGTTATGGATTCCTAATGTGTCACGGATATACAACAGTAGATTCAATTTGGGAATACTTGTTATCTCAGATCATACTCACCATTATTCAACAGAAGTTTTACCTTCAAGTCCATAAACCCACCTTGGGCAGACACTAAGGATTTGTCCAGAGGCACATAACGAAGGTGATTTCCAGGGCATGGGCTTCAAGGAAAGAAGCAGCAGCAGTAAGATGGGTATGAGTTGGGCTAATATGCACTCTGACCAAATCACACTAAAATAACTCTGTGTCCCTTGGATTGTATTCCATTACATACAAGTGTCAAAAGATATGTTAAATAAAATGGTTTTCAGAAGTGCAAGTCTAATAAGTGTAACACAGAGAGAGCAAGAAAAACAGACATTTAAGTGCACAATGCATACCCCTAGCAGCACAAAAAGATACTCCACCTGCCTCTGAGGCATCTATGTACATGGAGGATGTTCCTCCAATTCACCAGTGTACCCTTCTTTATCTATGTTTCCACAAAATCATTGGCACTCAATGATGCATAAGCTTTTGATTCCTAAATCAGCCAATTTTTCCAGGTTTGGTTTAAAAAGAAAACAGCCAACAGCAATACCCTTTGAGTGTTTCCCCTTGGTGATATATGTTGATGAGTTGGAGTTGCTATATTTAACATATTGTAATATTTAATTTGTTTTCTAAGAAAACACTGCATCTGTTTCTAATGTTTCTTGTAGGTCTATGTGGTCTAAGTGAAACAATGAGTTAGAAATCATAAAGCTTTCCCTTTTTATGAGGATTATTAAACAGAATTATTTTATTTTTACCACCAAGACTCATGAAAATTTTCTGTGCCCTAATTGCTAATATACTTGGATGATTTAGAGATATCAAAGAGGGATTTGTCTTCTGGTGTAAACCTAATAGATACATAGTGCTGATGAGTTTCTATTAGATTCTAATTAGGAAACATCTGTTCTTGCATATCTAGATCAAGTGGATGAGTTTGCTTTATTCTGTAGTAATGTTTGATGATTCCCAGCTGCCTTAGGAACTGTGCCATAAAGTTGTCATCCAGGTTTTTGAGGAATCTTCTGGCCTGGGTTGTGCCATCTGTGTGATGCCCCCAGTTAATTTCTGGTAAGTTGAAGTCCCCGATAAGGACAAGTGCGGTTCACTTGAAAGTGTCCCTTAGTTCCATGAAGAATAATTCGTCGGCATCATTGTCCTGGTCAGGAGGTCTATAGCAGACTCCCACGATGACATCTGCATTATTTTTGTGCTCCATGAGTCTTATCCAGAGGCTCTCAACCATGCCACTTCCAACTCTGAGCTCCATACATTGTAACCCTTCTATTACAAACAGTGCCACCCCTCTGCCTATTCTGCCTTGCCTATCCCTCCTGAAGAGCCTGTAACCATCCAAAAGGGCAATCCACTCACAGGAATCATCCCACCAGGTTTTACTTATGGGACTGGGCCAAGTCTCGAGCTCCTCGTTTGTTCCTCATGCTGCCTGCATTAGTGTAGAAACTGAAGAGGTGATTGAAGTGGTGCCTCTTGTGAAGCTCATTTTTCTCCTGTTCAAATAACAATACTTTTTTTAATGTATATGAAAACGTATTTCATTTGTATGTCATTTTCCCACAGCATTATCCACTACTATAAATTTAAAAAGAACTAGATGTATGCATAATTTGCACATTCTTTACAGGCTTTCTGAAATATAGGTACTACATGTTGTGGAAATTGCACACTCTCATTTCTTATGCTTTTTCTAGGTGGAAGTAACTCATAGTAATGAACACCTGACCTTTGTGCACATAGCTTATCTTTCTAAAATACACTGCTTTTAAACCCTCAGGATCTTTTTGTTGCAGGAGCACGAACACAAAGAGAAGAAAAAATAGTGATAGAATTCTCCTCAGTGTGTTAATGTAGTTTCTAAACTAGTTTTTCTTTGCCTTTTGATGTTGTTAGGATGTTTATTTTATGAATGACTAAACAGCTATACTTGTGTTAGATATTTCTGTGTCACAGCTGAGCATTAGTCCTAAGTCAGAGGTAAGGTCTTTAATTTTTTAGTATTTGGGAAGGTGTGACTTGACAATTTGGTATTAGCAGGTAGTTACATCACATTAGTTTTGGGTTTTTTGAGGAATCCATTTATTAGTGATAAACCTCTCTACTTACATCTTAAACCTTGACAACACAGTGGTTTTTGCTTTTCTTCATTTTGCTTCATTCTTCTACAAAAGCATCAGTGATCTCATGAACTTTTCATTTGCTTTTCTTCAGGTTCTTCATGCAGCAAGTTCCTCAAACACACCCAGCAACAGTTGAAAACCTGCATTTGGTTTTATTTATCTGGAATAAAAATAATATCTTTTCCCTGAGAATAATAATTGTAGAAATTCTTCAGGAGGAAGACCAGACTGGTAGAGCTAAAAGGCTTCCCATATAATATTTATGCTTTGATGAAGTCACTTTTAAGGCTGACAAGATCAAAGAAAACACAGTAGGGGATATACAAAGTCAATCTAATTTATCTCAAGTAACATATTGTAGCAGGGCAGACATGATTAGGTATTTGGAAGTGCCACATACTGATGAAAAAAGAAGACTTAGGGTCCTGTATGTAGTTATATCCAAAGAATAAAAAGTGTAAATAACGTAGGTTATCTACCAAACCATCTCTCCATTTCTTTCTATCCCACTGGATTTTCCCTTTCTCTTCCTTTGTTATCTGCTCCTACTGTCAACTTATTTGCTTCCTCTTTTTTCCTAAAGCATCTTCTCTGTAATGGATCAACCATCTGGCTATACGTAACCTGCTCTGCCTCAAAGCAGTTACTGCTTCTAATTCTCCAATGACCATTTCTCATTTGTCAGTAAAGAAAAACTCATTTTAACTACCCATCACAGTTCCATGTTACTCACGTATCTGACAAGTGAAATATTCTCCTAGAGGTGCATAAGATCCTCAATTTTTCTGCTCCTGGCACTATTTTAATGAAAACTGCTCAGAGTTATTCTGTTTGTGACCTCCACACGTAGAATGAGCTTTGCTCTGATTTACTGTCTCTGAGGAAGTGAGCAGTGTCAGCCAATGTATGAGGCACATGAGACAAGCACATATGCTGTGCATGTCCACTCAAGCCTTGTAGTTATCACTTATGGCATATTGGCCACAAAATAAGAGAATCCTGACCTCCTCACTGTCTCCTTGTGATTGCTGCCAGCTCTCCAAAAGCCAACAGCGTTGTGCTGAACTCTGCTGTGAACTTGCAGCCTTGTATTAAAAGGTGCTGTGATCTGGCCATTCAAGAATTAGACCTCATTCTCTGCCCAGAGCATTAAGATAAAATGAAACCAGCTAGAAGATACTGCAGGCAAAGAAATGCAGAGAGGGCAGGAGATTCTCAAAAGAAAAATTCAGTTGTTACTGTATACATAAAAATATGTCAGAGTAATGAAGTCAGTGTTCTGACAGACGATTTAAGCTTTGCTTGCCCTCCCTGACATCAGAGTATTGAAAAATGAAGAAAGCAAACTGTAGAATATTTCAATAGCATAAACAACTTCCGCTTCCAGGCCTTGTCTATGTTAGATAAAGCATCATTTGAACAATCTAGATCACAAAAACAATTCTGAGGATGCTTCATATGCAAAGGCATTCTATGCTCCATTAAACTTATTGCTCATATGTTATCATTTTAAAACTGAAGTGAAAATGCAAAGATGCTATAATTCTCTTGGGTTTTATATTTTGTTTCAGGAATCGAATATTAATGTCAGTGAACTGTTTTATTTCAGTCAGCAACTGAAAGGGCTTCCAAAACACCAGGACCACGGTGCAGTGGAGGGAAAGCCACAAGTAGATGAGAAGAAATGAAAGTAAAATGTTCTCTATTACATTTGTGTAAAATTTGTCTATATTCATACGTATCAATTTCTGTTCTTACAATGTTCCTAGTTCCAGATATGTATTCTCATTCTACCTCCGGTGATATTTTCCTAATGGATCTTTTTAAAAATCAGCAAAAATACTGAATTCATGGAAGATTATAATCTGGACAATTGAATATTGGTTTTCCTGCAGGCAAAGGAACAGATTTGTGCTGGATTTGTTAGCCTCAGATGAGCTAAAGACTCTCAAAATACCTAATTTATGGATTTCCACTAATGTGGAGACTGTCAGCATTACTGTCAGCATTACTCTTACCTCTCTAGGTAAGATTTCTACCTTTTGGAGGCTATTGACAGCTATCACTTGAATATAGGCAGCCATAAGCCTATCTCCCTTGTGATCTCTGGATTTTCTTCAAGAATCCCTCAGCTGCAACTAAAGATCAGTGCCTCCTAAACCTCCCTACTGTGCCCCAGTCATACCTGAAGAAGCACTACCCCATTCTCAAGATTCATCAGATTTTTGCAGCCTATATTCTTTTCCTGCCAGGAGAATCCTTGGCATGTGATGCAATGAAGAGAATCTTTAATTTCTAAGTTCCAAGTTTTCTGTTTGTATGTTTGAGCTGACTTTGAAAGTAGAAGTAAAATAGGAAGGACCCAACAGTAAACCAATCTAAAAAAGTGAAATGTATTTCAGACAAGAGAAACTGCCATGGTTTTACTGGACAAGCAATGCTACCTGTATGAAAAAAATCTCTGCCAATTTGAATTACATTTTTATGTCCTAATTCTCATTTTTTTAAGTTTTATAAAACTTAAAAAAAAATTCATAAACACACTGGTAGGGCTGTGTGTAATTTTGTATTACAAGTCCTTATGACTTATCAGAACATCATCCAACAGTTCATGTTTTGCAGTTCAGTGTGTGGTCTTTTTATAGGTCTCAGCAAGACCAGAATTAACAAATCAATTTCTTACATTACAGTGCATAATGCTTCCTTCAGTATCACCACATAAATTACCCAAAAGCCTCTAATGGATGTAGGAAGCTGCTTACATTCAGAGTAAAGCATCATAACAGTTATAAGGATTTCACTCCCATTTCATAAATCAGACAACTCCATTGAGAAAGACTAAGGAAGACTTTAAACTCAGAGCTGATGAAGGAGAACCTCACTGCAGGTCCTTTACCTCACCAGACTTCTCAGACTTGTTTATCTTAATTCTGTCCTAGCACAGATCAAGCCAGACCACAAGGTGATTGTCTCATGGTGGACATTTGCCAGGTTTTTTGGCAGTCCCTTCTGCTGTGCTTGAAATGTTTAGTCTAATGGCTATTTTCTGCTCTACTTCTGGCAAAGACACTGTAATTGTGGCTGGGTACAGAGCCAGTGTATGTCCCCACCTGGTTCCTGATGGCTACAGCTCAGGGAGCAGCAGCATGTCTGCCTCATGCAGGCTGCCATCTCTTTCCCCCAGGAGAGCAAGGAGAGCAGGACAGAGTTAGAATCTGAGAACTCATTTATCAGTGGGATTTTGCATCCTATTTAGTTACTCAGAGCTGATATTAGCAGTGGAATATATGTGCATACAGCCAACCACTTTGTGCTGTTTATTTCTTTTACACAATTTTGTAAATTCTGTCTTCCTTAATGATTTGCTATGCTACTATAAAAAATGTAATCTTATGTCCTTTGTTTCTAGATACACACTTCACAGAAAAATAGGAACATTTAGCACATCTGACTAATATAAAAGTACCCTACTAAGCTACAGAGTTCATTTAGCACTCAGAGACAACTAATAACTGTTCCCATAGGAATGGTTTTGCTATAGTATTTATAGATAAAAAGCCTGAGAAATGGCTCATAACATAATAAAAAAAGATATTTATATGTTAAATGAAAATCATAGCCGTTTTGAAATCCATGACGCAATTTTCATGGTTGATGTAAAATCTATTTTTCAGTTCAAACAAAAATGAATGAGTTTCTTTCCCAACTCCCAAAGTTACTCTGACTGCTTTGAATGTATATGACTGAATGTACATGAGAAATTACATTCTGGTTAAAAAAAAATCTATATTTTCTCCATATTTTTGTGTATGGGAAAAAGTTTAAGAAAGTGATACATAGTGCATATAAGAGTGCTCTTTTTTATATTATTCAGTGTTTTATATCTAAGGATCTTGATATGTAAGTAAAGTGTTATCTCAGTTTTACAGACCAGGAAGTGAACAAAAGGAGGTCAAACAAGCCAATGTCGGGATCAAGGTTGGAATTCACTGGCCTTGGACTGTGTGCTAATGATCAAACACTGCTGTATGTGATTTTCAAGTCCCAGTTTTCTCAAATCTTTGTAATTGTTTGAAGAAAAAGAAGGTAATACTTGCAATTGAGCATTTTGAATTGCTTAACAACAGTTATGTGATGTATAATATCTAACATAACTATTACAGAACTACACCTTTTAAGCTCAGGACTGAGCTTGGCCACTTTTCCTTGGTGAAGAATAGTACACTGTTAATAGTAATGGCAGCAGCTAAACCCCTTTCTTTTTACTCTTGTAGCTTTGTGTTCCAAATTTATTAAAATATGGTGGTATGTAAGTACTGTGTTTTGCATTATCTTCAGTTATTATTTTCCTTAAATAATGTTCCCTTGAAAGGTACCATTTAAGGGAAAATGCTGGACTAAAAGCACTTGCCCCTACATTTTCTTGTCTGGAATGAAATCACTCTGGATTAATGGTGCTATTTAGTTGAGTGTTGGGTAGCAGGGAACAGCCAACATCTTGTCTTTGACCCGGGGACCACATGGACACAGCCTATGGGGAGCATCCTCCATCTTGTCTTTGTCCCAGCGGTCATGTGGAACTAAATCAATGTGGTAAACACCTTTTGTGTGTAAAGAACCTTCTCTTTTTGTGTGCTTTTGTTATTATATCGCTGCTGTTACTGCGCTTTTCTTATTCCATTGCTTTTTGCTTTCAGTAAGTTGAAATAAGGAATAAATAAGATGAATCATTTTCTGGTGCCCTTCCCGTAGTGTCTCGTTAAAAAAAAAAAAAGGCTGATTTTCCATAGCCAGTATAACTGATTAGGAAAAAATCGGATGTAGAAAAGGCATGAGATAAGTTCTAGATGCACATAGACAAGGACAGAAGCAGTAATGACACAGTAATGCCAATAAGGTTTTGCTGGGGAAATGATCACTCATTCTCAGTTGATAACAGAGTGCTACTTCCAGGTGTCAATCACTTGAGAAAAATAAGTTTTCAGTTTTAGACAAAAATCATGACTGTCAAAATGACTGAAAGGACAGGTACCAGTGTGGTATTAGTTCAGCATTGCCACAGAATGAAGCAGTTGCCCAGTCCTAATCTCAGTGCAAATTTTTGAGGTTTCCTTCTAAGCGAAATCCACATTTTCCTTTGCTAATTATAAGTAGTTCCTTTTATTCTAGCTTTCCACCTTGTTCTCCATTATTGCCTTCTGCTTGTGACCATAACTCCTTTACTAGGAACTTTTAGTCTCTCTTTTGGGATGCTTCATAAATTGTCTCACACCTGCCTTCAATAATGCTCTGATAGATATGACCCCTCTGCATCTTACATTCCCAAGAAAGGATAATTTTTAGGGTAGGACAAAAAGAAGCAGAGATGTGCTGTCACAGTCAACATAGGAATTTTATCCCTGTCCTCCCATCCCAGTTTTTCTCTGCTGAAAGACTAATTTTTGCATCAGGGCAATATGTGAACATAGGTTTCTGTGATATAACAGCTCTCCACCCCCAATCTCTTTATTAGAGCTTTAGCCCTGTGCAAACAACAAGTGAAATAGTAAAACTCCTTAAATCAAGGAAGGACAAGATTTGCAAGATTATGCATCAATTTCCAAAATTGCTAACATCTGTATCTATCCATCTATTAGCTGCAATCTCAGGTTCTCAATATTGTTTAAGGAAGTACCTCAGGCTCAGATAAGTAATGGACATTTCCAATTGTAAATGTATGACATATTGTTTGCTGCCAAAATCAGCTCTCTGAATTTTTTCTTTTTTTTTGTTTTTGCCTATATGTTCTTGAATGAGTGAATACTGGGGGATGCTCTAGCCTCCTTTCTCCATAAGAAAAGAGGTAGAAAACCAAAAAAGAATGACTGAAAGACAGATTCTGCCACATATTTAAGGAGAACGGTGAGGAAAAAGTCATGGAAGTGAGGTTGCAAAACTATTGAACAACCTCAGTCCTTAAGGAAACTCACTTCTACAGATGCTTTTCACATTATTTTCTTTTTCTCTAATACATCTAGCCAGCTAGATTCAGAAGGTGTGGAAGGCTGCTCACAGAGAACAAGAAGATAAGGGCATTCACGTGGGAGAAGTGATGCTCAGCTCCAGTGGGTAATTGTTATAACATATTTAAACATGCTCTGACACCTACATAAATGCTCTAACCCTCGTGCAGGCCTTTTGTTCTTTCTTCATGGCCCAATTAATATTCAATTATTTCAATTAGAGTGGAAGAGTTTTAACTCCCCTTAGTCAGAGGAAGAAATTAAACCTTTTTTTATGCATCCTGACTGACCTGTGTGTTAAACACAGAACAGATTGCTCATCATAGCCAGTTCCTCAGGCTGTGCTGCACAAAGAGGGTCTGAGGACCACTCCTGGACAATGTTTCAGGTTGAAAATCCCAGTCGGGAAGAATTACTCCTGCCTCTCAGAAGCAGCTGAATTACAAGACCCTGACATTTCATTTCTTCATAATTTCTTTCTTGTTAACTGTCTGAGAATTCCTCTAGAGCCTAGATTTCCAAATAAAGATTGTGGATTTTCAGAAAAGTAGTCTGGCTGAGAGGAAGGTGCTTTAACTCTGGATGCTTTCTTGTCCACAGCCATTAATGGACCTCCTCTGCGGTGTGATAATGGATTCCTAGGGGTGAGAGCTGGACTCTCAGCCTTCAAGGGAATACTTTAACCCCTGGCTGCATATCTGGCATGCATGAGCCAGTGGGTGCTACAATTTCTCCAGCCCATCAGAAAGTTTCTGCCTCATATGACAGCCCAGTTGAGAAACTGTGGAGAAAAGGCCTGCCAAAAATCTCTTAGAGTGAGATCCTATACTAAGCGTTCCCACATTGAGAATGTTAGCATGGGAAGCGTAGAGAAAAAAAGGAATATTGACAGGACTTTTATGGAAATCCAGCACAGACCAATCTTCAAGTCCCATTTGTGTGCTACTGCTACAAGAGCATGAAGGAAAGTTGTTTAAGGAAGCAGAAATGGCCCAGAGGTTTAAGGGCAGTGAAGACAGACAAATGCTCATACATCTGTTCCTGCTCTTCCCGCCACAGTGCTTTTCCACCCAAATGAATAGCAGCACACACATACGTGTCTAGGTCATAAAAAACTCCCTAAAACTCTGAGGTAGGCAAATACATGGCAGTATAAGGCAGTCCTGTGTAATGAGTGTGTCAGAGAGGCCAACTTGTCACACAGCATAGGATAGTGACTGAACAAGGAGTGTCCTTAGGCATTCAGGCTAGCACACTGCTTAGATACAGTACAGACAGTCAGCAGATGAATTAATGACCTATCCTGTGGATGTAAAAGTAAATTTTTCCATAATAAAAGTGTCATCGTCTAACAGAGGAAGGCATAAATTGAAGTGAAAGAAACAGAAGTAAGTGGGAAAGAAAGGAAAGAAAGCACGCCACATGATTTATTCATGTGCTGTAAAAAAGTGATAGGTCAGAGAAGACAACCAAGGCATAGGTTACCCTTTCTCCTTTCAGTTGTTTCCCAGAACTTTATTTTGAAATTCTATGTATGTAAACTAGTTTCTCTAATGCCACCACTTGGTGTAAATAACAGCACATAATGCACTCTGCACTGAAGAAGACAAAATGTGAACAGGGCATACCTTCAAACTTTAGTGGTATTTCAAACAGGTAAGAATATGAAAAACCTGAAAGCAACATCACATAGACTATACACTACAGACAAAACATTTTATGTCTCTGTCTATTAGCAAAAATGTTACTACACATATTGCTGGTTTTCAGATTTCTTTTGATTTCATGCTGTAAAATTGTGCATCTCTGTCACCAGTATATAGAACAGATCAGAGAAACTGGATTCAGGCCACATATTGGATTTTTTAGTCTTATTTTTATTTTTGTCACTAGACAAACCAGATAACTAGGTGCATTTCCCATGAAAGAGGTTTTTCCATTATATGGTAATACAAGCCATCAGTTTTTAGCATGGGTCCTTTATCTGCCAATGTTCACTTCAACATTTCCTGTAATGAAAAAGTCTGAATTGTTATTACCTGACAACATTTGACAAGAAAGTACTAACATGAATTACTGAAACTGCATTCAAAGCATCCCATTTCTTCAACTTTACTACACACTACTTCTTATATGTCTGTACACTTCATTCCTATAATCTGATTGTTGGAGTAGAAAGATGAGAACTGACAAATTTTATGGAGTATTTTAAAACTGAATATTTTCATGGAGTGTTTTAAAATAAGAAGTGGAAGAATGGAAGAAAGAAATGTCATATTTTGTTTATGTGAGGACTGGTGGTAGCCAGGGTTAAGACAGACTAAGATTCAGTTTCCCTCCTGTGACTCATCTCATTCAAGCATAGTGGAGATGGCCTAAAATTTACTAGTTCTACTGCAGTTTAAAACAAAAGCAATTTTCAAAGGGCTGAAAGCATTGTTGAAAGGCTGAGAAGCAATACATGTAAGAGAGGCCGTGAGTATCACAGTGACTTAGAGAAGAGGTATGAACTGGGCCGAGGAGGATTTGACTGTCAAAGATATTTGGGAAAACTACTTCTGCTTCTGTTTAGAGGAACTCTCATATACATCAGCAATGGAGGCAGACACCTGTGCCTGGCTTTCTTCAGTGTCTTTCCCCAAACCCTTTCCCCAGAGAACTCTAATCTGCTTCCCAGGATCTAAGTGTCTTATGGGATCTAGAAAGAGCATGGAAGGTGAAAAATTAATATATTCAGTATTTCTAGTCAAACACGATAGTGATGGTGCTGGATGCCAAATCTGGTGCTCAGATTCTTGGAAACATCAAAGATACAGGTTTCTTTTAGAATTTTGTCTGGGTAACAGCATACAAACCATATCCTACAAAACAAACATACCAAAAATAAACCTCAGAAACAACATTGAAGGGTTCACAGGAGTGCCTGCAGTTCACAGCTAGGACTGTTTCAAAAGACAGAGGTATCTGGAATAAAATCTCTCTTTAATGGAAAGGTAAGTACATGTTTAAGAACTAAAGGCCACTCAGGGTACCCTGCAGAAAGAGGCAGGTGGTTCTTCAGTAAAATCCTCCTCAACTGTTAAAGTGTAACATCTTTAGATTTAGTCTTGATTTTTATTTTGTACATTAAGATTTTCTATACTGAGAGAGATCTGATTGCACATCAATTAAGCAAATAATATAACTAATCTAAGTTAATTTATGTTATAATTGAAACTATAATAGCATTATACCAGAATTTACTACTTGAGCAAGATTTTATAAAAGGCATCTAGGAAGAGGCATCTGGACAAATATGTTCAGGTTTGTGTATTAAGTGCATTTCAGTTCTATCTGGCTACAGACTATGGTTGACATAACCCACTGATAGTCATTTGAGTTGCTGTGTAATACTTAATATAGCCACACTTACGTTGAGGCATACGAGATGCAGTGTTGCTGCCTCCTGAAATTAGTTCTCAGCAAAAGAGACAGACAGGAAAAATTGTCTGAAATCACTGTACTAAAACAAGGGCAGAATTTCTGCATAACTTGGGTTGGACTCTCAAAACAGGAAGTTTTGTATTATGGAGATTTTCTAGATGTACTGCCCTGTAAGGCACACAGTTAGCAAGAAAAGATGTAACACAATTCAAGTTAACTCTGTGGACACCACTTGCATTCTGTGCTAACTTTAAATGAGGAGTGAGAATTTTTGGAAGTATTTTTGCCACTCCTTCAGCTTTAGCACTATGCTTTCTTTATGTTCACCCCTTTTACCAAGGAAATAAGCTTTAAGAAAATAGGAAAGAGAGAAAATGCCTTATGGTGTCCACTTTTAAATGCTTGTATTCAATGAAAAAAACAGATGATCATAGAAACCTTCAGTGAACCTTACAGATATTTTTTAATTTTGAAAATATAGAAAAAAGTGTATGCTTAATTTAGTTAACTTCTTGTTTGCATGTATAAACAAAAGGACTAAATGTAAAGACTGATTTTATTTTCTAGGAAGACTTTGTTAAGCTACTCAAGAGCTTTATGGACAAATAAATGTTATATGATAAAATGAGATTTTGTTGCGCGTGTTCATGCACTTTGTGACTAAAAGATGTTTATTAATTTTTCAATTTTTTTTTTCTGAAAAAAGAGTAAATTTGATTTTATGAATCATGTCACCTCCCGTTTAGAGACCTCAAATGATATCTAAAGAGTTGGGGAAATAGAATATAAAATATATATAAATGCGTACAATAGCATCTCATTCAGTTGTCTGCAAAACTTTGCATTTATTTTCATATAATTTCTATCATGAAAAGGTTATATTTGTTTTATATAAACATGACAACATTAAAAATAAAACCAATATCCGTGTAAATATCTGTGAACAAACAATAGTTAAGTTCACTAATTCTGTTGGAGGGACAAAGCATTAATACAGTTTCCAGTTATGACCTGCATGTATAGAAACCTGGGAAATGTATAGGAAAGAGACTATGGTCTGTCTTTCAGAATCACAGTCAAATGTAAAATTCTAAAAGAGTATTTAACACTTTTCATTTTAGCTTTTAATTAACCAGAACACACTTCAAGATTTCAAGCTGCTAGGTGCTGTTAAGAGAAATACTATTTGAATTGTTATTCTAATTTTGATACATTTTGTTACATTGTTTGACTTTGAAAGCCATGTCAGATTAACTGTAAGGGAAAGAGACAGACAGATTGGTCCAACGAATAGTACACTGGACAGGGATTTGGTATCTGTTGCCATTGCTCTGTATAATAGGCAGTGATCTTGGTCAATTTATCCTTGCATCCTTTGTCTCTGCTCTCTAGTCCTTTATTGTCAACAGAGATGAATTATTGAGTGTTTACCTGATGACACATCATTTTGGGGAAATGTTCTTCTTCATGAAAAGCTGTAATTTTTCTGCAGACACTATAAAGACAAAATTTTTTTTTTCAGTCAGCTTTTTAAAAAACAATTTTTTTCATCTTTTGTTTTCCTTATATATAATGAAGTACATATAATTGTGTGTATATTACTGAAAATACTTATCCATTAAAAAAAGATCTGTTTGCAGAACCTTAATCTTCCCATGGACAGACCAAGATTGTACAGGGAAAATATTTTAAGCAGAAAAGTTAATGTTGATATTTTATGGA
The DNA here is from genome assembly GCA_013397565.1 of Ptilonorhynchus violaceus. Classification (NCBI taxonomy): domain Eukaryota; kingdom Metazoa; phylum Chordata; class Aves; order Passeriformes; family Ptilonorhynchidae; genus Ptilonorhynchus; species Ptilonorhynchus violaceus. The sequence goes on along the minus strand of VZRJ01005113.1, from coordinate 768,210 downwards.
CTGCTTGGATTTGAATGTTTCTTCTTTTCTTTTGTTTCTATTCCTGAGCACATCTGATCTGAGGAAGTCACCCAGTCTCTTATTAAGTTCCTGCAAAGTGTTATGGCACTGCGAAGTAGTGAGTCTTATTTCAAGCTCCAATTGAGGCACTACAAATACAGATCAAATGGATACTCTGAAAAGATATAGGTAATATAAGCCAACCCTAAAAAAAGAACACCTTTTTTGGGGTGAAGTTTTTGATAACAGCCTATTCTTCAGTTTTGTTCATCTCCCAAAGCTCTTCTTGGTCTTAACATAGCTCGGAAGGAATTGAAGCTTTCTCTCTGTAACAAAAATAAATAAAGAATGTGCATTGCTATAAACTGATAATCAAGGAGGAGTATAAAGGTGAGAGCCACGGAAAAAAGTAATTTTTGGCAGAAAATAGTAGTCAATGAAACAGATCTGGTAGGAGAAATCTAGAAATATAGGAGGATCTGTTTCCTCAGCATAATAATCAATTTGGTTCATGATTCAGTTCTTTAATGCCAGTAGTTTATAATATTTTAATAACACATAAAATAACATTTGAGTCTATAATAAGGACAGCTAAGAGTCACAGGTATCATGAAAGTAACGTCCTTGAAGAAACAGGAATATCATTTGTAGATGGTATATGCTTATTTGACAAACTAACAAGACCAAAGGACACTGTGAACTTAGTCCTAGGAATCAAGCCAGGTGAAATAAGTAGTATTAAACCTGGCTAGAATTCAGAATGTGATCACAACATTATCAAACTAGAAATCCTCTGGAGTGTTTAATGGAAGGTGTCATTTATAAGACATTTTAAAAGCAGGCTCATCTGACGTTAGTTCACAGTATTGGATCCAGAAACTCTGAGAGCATGTGGAACTTTTGAAAACCAAGTTGGTGTTCCATTTCCTACAAAATTTATAGCTGATTAATAAATCACAGAAACTCCTTCTAGCTCTAATACATGGAAGGTCATGCTATCCACCAAACCACACTTCTGCATAACATGCACAAAAAAAAATATTGTTTAAAAGTATTCCATCACAGGAAATGGTGGAAAATGAATGGGAAAACCACAGGAAAGTGTCTGTCACTGTACGAAGCCAAGAATCTAGTGGATCAATTAACAGACTCCCATGTAGTGTATTAACAATCTGACACTGAGAAAATGGGCTGAATAAGACACAAGTATTTTCTTGCTGTTTGTGTTGAGAGGTGTCTTAAAAGTTTTTTTGAGTTCTTGGTGTTTTAAGACTCATTTTGAAATGTTTATGTGCAACTTTGCATATAAAACATGTTTTGTAGTAGCAGAGTGAACCACTGTATGTGAATCTTACTGGCCACTGGCTCCTTGTGTCCTGTATCAGCATCGTGGTCTCTTACAAATTAATTTCTCTCTCTTTCTCTTCTATTCTTCTGAAAAAATTGGTCACCTCTTAGAAACAGATGCGGAAGATTAGTTTACTTTTGCACAGTATTTCTTCAGTGGTTCATTAAACGATAAAAACACTTCTTAAAAAATTATAAGTAGTTACAGAAATGTGGCTTATGGCAAATTTTTTTTTTATGAACTCAAGAATCTATGAAGATACTGATTTCAAAACCTGTACATGGGATGTCTGTCCAATTAATCACTTTACAAAGATATCACCAACCATGCTTTGGAAGCTAAATATGAACAAGGTACGTAAGTGTGATCATATGTGGTGAAAATAAATGGTTTTTTGGAAGGATGTTAAAAATTTAAACAAGAACCTAATCTCCTCTGAGCTGTGATCATATGATAAATGCTCAGGAGATCAGCAATATAAAAAGGCCCTTTTCTAACATCCGGTTTGATGGTAGAGGTAGAGATTCAAGGGGTGAAATTTGAGAGATATATACTTTTTGAATAAAATTTTAAAAAGCAATTTTCATCATGTCTTACCTTTTTACCAGGTTATTTGCAGTGGTTTAATTTATATTAATGGTATCATTTTTGAGGTAGTAATCTATGATTGGCATGAGAGTGTATCTTAACTTTACCTGATGATTTTTCAGACTGAAACAGCTCTTCACGAAAGAACCCCTGGTAAAGCAAATGGTCTTGTTTGCTTTTACTTGATTTGTAATAAAATGTTTGTGGCAGACAGATGAATCTGTAGCTGCACAAAAACATTCAGGCACTTGATTACAGTCAATTATTTGCTTTAAGGAAATCTGCAGAATGGGAGATATTAATGTGATAATTTGAAAATGGATGTACTGTGATCACGCCAGTGAAGATTTAGAGTCAAAGGCATCAAATAAGATAATAGAACTAAGCCAAGTGTGACTAAGTGGGATTGAACATAGTAGAATGACACCCTAATAACTTTTGAAAGTCATAAAATCTGTGATAAACAGAGCAATCAGCCAAACTATAAATAAGACTAACCAATAAACATTCTCCTAAGCAGATGCTCCACAATATAACGTGGAGATTTTTTTTTGGAGAGGGAGAATGTCATTGGATGTGATTGAATGGTTGTGGAGAAGACCTAAGGCATAGGAAGCGCTCCCCTCAAAACAGTGTCACTACAGCCTCGTGAATTTAAAAACTTGTAGGAAGTGGCCCACATTATATAATTAAAAGACAGATATTTTAACAGGAGCAGATCTTGTGAAGTATCTTTAATAATCCAAAATTTTAGTATCCTTAATGGCAACTCAGGATGCTAATCAAATTTGGGGAGGAAATCTAGGACACTGAAGATAGTAACAAGGTGTTCTCCCAAAGCCAGACATATGAGTAAGGGCAAGAACTAACAGTATTTATGTGAAGGAGATCAATGAATGTCAGCAACACCTCAAAAATTCAGCCTAGTTTGCATAAAGAACTGCTCCAAACTGAGCAGAGTAAACAACTAACAACTTTGGAAAACCATGAAAGACAAAAGGGAAGATAAAAAAATACACTCCTTCATGATAGAGGAATGTGGAAAAAACAGAGGAATTCTCAATCAGTCACCTTAGATTAAATAGTCAGAAAATTGATGAAAAAATTTTTAAGTAATGAATTTGTAAATGCTGAGACAATGAAGTAACAAAATAAAACAACTGTCTATTATGAAGTTTTTGAGTGCAAATCAGGCAAAAAAAATTAACTTTGTTTTCTGCAGTGTATATAAGGAGACAACAGTTGATCCTAGTGTCCACATGCAGTTTTCATAAACAGGCTAAGGAAGTGTGGTATAGATAAGACCAAAGTGATCTCAAACAAGAAGCAGTTAAAAAGTGTATTCAGTAAACAGCTGTCAGTGACCCACTCTCATGCTTGGAGCACCCTCAGGTGGAACACAAACTTGGTCTGCCCAGGCCCAGGTTCTCTTTAACATTTTCACTGAAAGTGTGGAAGATGGTAAACAGGCATGATTATTAAATTTGCAAATGATACCAGCTTAGGAAGTGTGGTGATCTGGAGGCAAGGACTGAATGGGGTTTTTTAAATTCTTATTAAGTTGGAAAATGGCTCAAAATCTAGACAATGAAATTCAGAAAAGGTGAGTGTAAGTCATTGCAGCCAGAAAGGAGAAATCAGATGCCTCAATGCAAAGTTGAAAAACCCAACTAGGAAGCAGTTTAACAGGAAAAATGTGAGAGTTATGTAGGACAACAGACCAACGATGTAGAATGTGATACTATTTTAAATAAGGCAAGTCTTGTGATATGATATACCAACAAGAATGTTTCCTAAAAAATGCAGATCAATATTTTATCTGTTTGCTAGGTTCTGGTTATGCCTAAACCGGCACTTTGTGCTTGGTTTCAGAAGTGTTTCTTCAGCCCAGGATTATGTCTAGAGGAAACTGACAGAATACTTGAATGTTTTAATTTAGCTTTATTTGATCTAGAGAAAGGAAGGTTGATGACAATTTTTCAAACTATAGAAATCTGTTACAAGCAAGACTACATTCTCCTTTTCACCAAATACAGAATTTGAGGTCAGATATTAGGGACATTCTTTAAAGGCATAAATTCCTGTTAGTATAGAAATCTGTCAGCTAAATGGATTATATAATCCCCTTCACTAAAGCTTTTAAAGACAGTATAGATTTTTAACATAGCCTAGATTTATTTATGTGTGCTGCCTCAGCACAGAGGACAGGAAGGAATGACCCCTTCCGGTATAATACATTTCTATCATCCTCTGACACAGCCTTATGTCCTTACCTCTCCCTTTTTGTACTTCTTTGGTATATTGAAAATTCCATGTATTAAACCACATCGGGACAAAATGTTACCAATATGAAACAAAATATTAAGAAGCTGCCAAATTATCTTCAAAGCGTAAACTAAATCTGTTTCACTTGATGTTGAATAGTTCCTTTTTACTGCTGTTCATTTCCCTCAGTGAATTCACTGGCAATTGCTTAAGCAACCTACACAATGCTGTATCTCTGGAACAATTATGATTATTGACATGAGAGAGAACTTCCTCTATGTTAGACTTTTTTAGAGAAACAAAGCCAATGTAGTCAATGGTTAGCCACAAAATCTCAGCCCTGATGGATTTAGTCAGCAAGACAGGGTAAAGTCACTCACAGCTAATCTATACATGCTGAAGTGAATGTGGAAGTGGTCAGAGTAAGTTGATCAAACTTGATGCTCCTGATGCAAAGTTACTGCTATAAGAACGTATTTTCTTGGTTTACACTTGACATTGAAATTAAAGTGTAACTGGTATTTAGAGATATTTACCAAAATATTTATTTCTCAGTGCTCCATGATCTGTTCTTTGTTTGGATATTTTAGTCTTTCTTGAATTTGGAACTTTGTTCAGTAACCCTCATCTCTGAACCATGTTCAAGGGTTGTAGGTAATCCTACTCTGCTCCTGTATCTAATTAATGGATAGTTGAAGAACTGATCTATTTTTTTGGAGAGAGGAAAAGGACCACACAGAATAAAACTCTGATCTAACTGTAAACCATCTGCTCTATAGTTCTTCCAAATATTTACAGTACTTTTTCAAACCAAGAGAAAAATATGGGTAAGAAACAAAACAGAAGATAAGAACACTTAGAAACTACAGTGATGAAGATCAAAGAGGTAAAAAGTGTTACCTCCATAACTGCTTCACCCTCCAAGAAGTTAAGAAAAAATGTATTATTAGAAAATCTGATAATTTATAATCATCTCAGTCACTGGCCTTATGCTGTAGGAAGCTTGTAGTGATTTGCTCACTGACACATGGGGTAGAAGGAGGAGATGAGACAGTAGAGAATTTGCTTTGCAAGAAGGAATAGGTTTAGATATTTGTTAAAAGCACTACTTTTATGACTGATGAAGTCTAAAACAAAATCTGACCAGGAGAAACTGGGAGAGTGAAGTACCTAGTTACCATAGGACGGGGAAGTAAGGTGGGGTAGATGTTAATTTTGTTATATTGGAGATATAACATTGGTTCTATTTCCATTTTTGTTCAAGGATCAATGTGGGAGCGGCCTGGCTTTATTTGACTTAGACAGATTTTCAGAGTGGTCATCAAGAGCTCACATGGAACCAGGAGAACTGCTGACTTGTGGATCTAAGTGAATGATTGACTTTCAAGGTGGTGTAGAGATCCACAATGTCAAAAACACAGCTAATGATAGAAGTTAATGGTCATGCATTTTGAAAAAAAGGAGGGAGTGTTCTTTTTGTTTTTCTGTTTTTGAAGGCAAGATATGTAAGTATGAAGTGGATTTGATCTCTTCAATCTCTTCATACTCTTTCACTGGCAAATGTTGACCCTAATAAGGAAGGAGGAATCGGAGAACAAGACCTCAAAGTTCACTGCCTTCTGATACCTCTATAAAATTAAAGCCCAATTAGATTATATTCTATCTATCTTTTCTTTCTCCTAAGAAACTCTGTGCTATTTTTCTTTTTTTTTTCTGTCTTAGTTGTAAGCCAAATATGATTGGTAATATATTTCTCCTAAGCAGTAAAAAGTGTTAAGAAAATCTGTGAGCAGCTTTCTGTGCTCTGCTGTCTTTCTCCTAGATCATTTCTTATGATGGTTTTTTTAGCAGAGTTGTATCCATTGACAGGCATCTAACAGAATGTGAGCAAAAGTAAATTATCTTAATCTTCTACTTCTGTTTTTATAGAGAATGACAAATACCTTTGCTATGTGCTTCATTTTATTCTGAGAAGAGGGAAATAATGAGAGCAAGGCAGGCACTCAAAGATGTTTCTTTAGAGTGAATTATGTACTTTATCACTTATTGCTGCTGTGAGCTATGGTGCAGTTACTTTGTCCCTGTGGCTTCTGTACAGCATTCCACCATTTTGCAGATGTTCCTACTTGTTTTTTTGGAAAGGTAAGTTCTAATTCATTTTCTGAGCTAAATCAAACTTAAGCTTTTCCTGAGTAAAGAACTGCAGACATTATAGAGAATAACTTTCATACACATTTGTGGGCTATTATATTTTAGCAAAGCTCTTCTTGTTTCATTTCATGGTCATAGGGGGTGAATATTTTCAGCCCCCTCAAGAAAAATACATAATCCATGTAAGCCTAGGGTAGATATTGGTCTCATCTGGCAGCTGCACAGAGTATGGCTTAAAAGGCATGTTTCCAGGCATGTATACAGTGAGAAAGTGAATGAAAAAGACTCCAGGAAATAAAGCTAAGACCACCTACAGTACTAGCTACAAACTTACCACTAATGGGGTTTCATGCAATACCTGGAGCATTCTCACCTTGTTGTATTTTCCTGCCATTTGATAAATTTCTATTTGAATCACTGGAAATAAGCAGAGAAAAGGAAAAGTTTTCATCTTTCTTCTTGTCTTAATCTTTAGGGAGATTTCTGTCTTTTGCTAATTAGTCTCACAGGATGCTGTGGTCTATGAAAAAAATTGTAGCAGCATTTCTAATTGCACAAATTTTTTCCTGATATGTCGAGAAGGAAAAATACCAGAATCCACTTCCTGGATTTTCATTCCTTAAAACTGTTATGTGTTTGCAGGATAGATGGACCCAAGCCCAAGCCAGGGCTCTAAGCCCAAACTCCTGCCTCAGGCTTCATCCCCAAGGGCAGACACACTTTTTGTATGGACCCAAATGCTGAGCTCTCCTGTGTGTGCATGGCCATCTCAAAGGCCTGACAAACCTCATCTTGCTAGAGACTGCCAAAGCAGGACCATGTAAGGCGGGGATGGTCATGCTGTCTTCAAAGAGACTTTGATTTGGGGATCTTCTACATGGTGCTGGTTTTGGGGGTGGAGTCCTGGCTGTCTGGAAGTGAAAAGCGGTGACTAGGATTGATTCTATGTTTCCTTCAGACCTGGCCTCAAAAATGCAAAAGCTGTTGTGCTCATATCGCTGATGTGAGCTTCTGGAGGCAGGTCACCTTTCAAGAGTACTTGACTCTGAGACAATCTCAAAGCAACATGCTACCAGGACTCTGACAGCATAAACCAAATCACCTAGTGGTTTTGTGTCTCTTGGGTTTAGTTTGTACTGGGAGAAATGCTGAACTGGTAAGGAAAGGTCTCTTCTAAATAATGTGTGCCCTGGAGAGTGTCCTAAAAATGAGTGACAGAGCAAGCTGGCTGTTCAGGCATTGAGCCACTGCTAGTGCTCTTCTGAGCACTAAAACTGTGCAGTGATAGCATACAAAGCACAGAAATAGCAGAGCAATGAATGGTGCTTAGGCAGGGAGGGAGGTGGAAGAGGGGGAGACTCAGATGCTGTTTAGGTAGAGAAAGGACTCGTATGTATGTGAGAGCGGGATCTCTGTATATCAAACCTATTCACCTAACTAATGGGGAGCTTTTGAAAAGCTTCAGGTTCAAAAGCATTTGATTTACTCCTTTTCAGACTATTTGTAGACTAATTGTTAAGATTATATATTTGCAATCACTTATTTTAGCAAAATGTACCATTCCAGTAGAATTGTTTCAGCTGTGAAACCTCTGCAGTAAGTCAAACTGAAACATGCGGAATGAAGCTCTTCTCAAATTAAATAAACAACACTCGTGGTAAATCATGAGAGGAGTAAACATTTTCTCTCTTTATTGCCTTGAAGCACAAGACCAGAAGCAAGCTTTACAAATATTTAATACAGCTTATAAATAAATTACACGGGCAAAAACTAAACACTAGACGAAGGCAGAGGTGATTTTATTGTGAAAAAAACCACTGAATTTTGCAATAGTCCCCTTTTACTATGGAAATAAAGGTCTGTTTTTCATATCTTGTTTTCTTTCATTGTTGTACTGAGTTATCAAGGCTTCAGAGGAAATATGAAATTGACAGAAATGTTTCTGTCTGCCATCCTCTCCTCCCTAATGCCCTAAAGAAAAAAAATTAAGAATCTGGCAGAAGAACCAATTGATCTGCAACACCAGCATTAATACTCAGGACAAATCCCTTGTCCTTGAGACAAAGGGCAAGTGCATGAAATGAAATGCTATTACTTAGTGTATCATTCTAGAATAGCAAGACCCTTGATAGGTACAGGTAGCACCATAAATCTCAAATAAAGTTGGAGCTTCTTTTGCAGCAGCTTTTCCTCATAGGTTTAAATCTCATGTTGCCTTTTATGACTTTTTTGGGTGTGCCTCTCCTCTTCTCAGAGGCAGGGCAACATTGCCGTCATGACCACAGAGCTTATAACCAGATGACGTGCACCACAAAAGCATGTTTGTAGATCATGGCAAAGATCAGATTTACCAAAGACACATTTGGAGGACACCTATGGGACTGTGATGTCTACCACAACTGGGAAGAGAAGTTAGAAGCTGCACAAGCATGTTCAAAACAGTGTATGCACAGTGGAGACTGACATCCTCAAAATATTGATGACAATGTTCAGAATTCAAACAGGTATTACACCATTGCTATAAGTTCACTAGCTGGAACCAGTTTCACACAGACTTTCTGTCTTCACTTAGGTCACCAAATCTGTGTGACCTGTTAAACTGCAGAAACTCATTGCCTCCATTGTAGTGGATGTTTATTTTAATGGTTTTTTTACAACTACTTTGTATTAATAACTACATATTCATGGCATCAAATCTGACTGCTGATCTAGGTCTGAGTGGGAATTCACACACAGCAGTTGGGCTGGCAAGGAAAAACAGCAACCCCAGTTGACATGGCCTCTGTGCTTCCGAAGTCACCTGTTTCCAGGCACTTGCTGTGTTCAAAACTTTCAACTCTATTCTAAAACAATGTGTGACTCATTGCTTTTTGGAGAAGCAATAATGAAAAAAAATCTAAAACATTACAAGAGTGCAAATGCAGGAAGTCCTTTAAATCATCAACATACATGCGAATAGGGTGTCTGTAGTTAACAGAACACTTTCTTTGACTCTTATAGCCAGATATTGAAAGTCTGAATTTCAGTTTCTGAAGGAAGGTGTGGAAACTCAGTAGGTATTTTTCTTGTACTTCAGTGTTTTGCCTAATTTTGTTCTGATGGCAGATCACAGCATAACCTCCCCATCCCTGACCATTCAAGGTCAGGCTGGACAGGGCTCTGAGCAACCTATCTAATTGAAGATCTGCTGGAGGGAGTCCAGAGGAGGGCTAGGAAGATGATCAGAGGGCTGGAGCAGCTCTCCTATGCAGGCAGGCTGAGAGAGCTGGGGTTGTTCAGCCTGGAGAAGAGAACATAGCAGCCTTCCAGCTCCTAAAAGGGAGCCTGCAAGAGAATTAGAGAGGGACTTTTTACAAGGAGATGTAGTGGTAGGATACAGGGTAATGGCTTTAAACTGAAAGAGGACAGATTTAGATTAGATATTAGGAAGAAATTCTTTACTGTGAGGGTGATGAGGCACTGGAACAGATTGCCCAGAGCAGCTGTGGGTGCCCTGTCCCTACAAGTGTTCAAGGCGCACAGGGCTTTGAGCAAACTGATCTCTTGAAAAATGTCGCTATCCATGACAGGGGAGTTGAAGGTATTTAAGGTCTCTCCCAAACCAAACCATTCTATGATTCTACGCTTCTCTAGCAGCGTAAAATATTATGCTTCTGAAAAATCCCATATGATGAATTAATGGTTGTTTGGCAAAACTTTAAACAGAGCTGATGGCAGTACCATTAATGCCAGTGCTTTTTTTCTCTTTTCAAAACACTTCACTGGGTAAGACAGTGATCTTTTACAGATAGGGAAACTGATGTACAGAGAAGAAAGTGACTTGGCTAATTTTGGAACTCCTACATTTTAACTAATCTATATTTAAAAGACTATAATTTTTTTTAAAGTTTCCTCACTCACAGATATGTTTTTCTCACATTTAAAGGGAGAACCCTCTTAGGAGAAAAACCGAGCACAAGGCAGATTACTGTGGCCTGGGTTCGGTTGATTAAATTATTTTAAAAACATAAAAATACATCTAAATGAGAGTTAAATTTAAGTCAACTAAACAAAAACAACTTGCACATCACATATAGTGGTGTGCGCATAGACACATAATCTTGTGTTTTGGTCTACAAGAGTAGATTTGGCTTTCATGTAGTCTCAAGTTTCATTGCTGGTGAGTTAGATTATCTAAATTGATTTTTGCCTGCAGCACTCATGACTGCAAATCAGCTCTGACCAGACCTGACCAAAATATTATTCTTATCAAATTTCTCTAAGTGAAGAATTATAACTTTGATAGCCTGAGCCCTAATTCCTAGAAAAGGCTCTTACTATCAGGAAACCTGCACTCATTTAGTGTACATTACTGAATAGGACTTGTCAAGAGGCCAAAAGCTTGGGGAGCAGCTCCTGTGATATAGAGACTGTGATCTGAGATAAAGTGCCAGAGCTCAGCAGAGCAGACTTGTGCATGCAGCTTTCTCCTCTCCTCCAGCGCCTTCCGCAAAGGACACTTCAAGAGGGCAGGAGCTGTTGGGGGACAGACTTTGTGTCATATTCTGTGTCAGTCACAAGCAGGTTTTGAAGGCTTGATACTTTCTCTGCTGAACCAGGAAAGGATGAGAAGATCCCTTTCACCTGGCTGAGGGAAAGAAAAGGAAGATAATATACATCAGCAGTTGGATCAGAAAGCAGCTTGTGCTCTTTTAGAAGGCTTAATATTTTTCAGATATGTTGAATGACTGCTCACAATTTCAGCTGAAATCACAGAACATGCATCCCCAAGAAATCAGCACTTCCTTTGCCCTTGCCGTTGCATGCACTGCATATTTGACCTCTCCAGCTGACAAAAACTTGACGCTTTTATTTGAAATAAGTTTCAGTCCTCCATACTGAGGGATATCTCAGTAACAGATTACAAAACCCCACCTTTTCAGTTCAATTTTAAGGTTGCCTTGTGCTTTTCCAAGAGACTGAAGTTGGCAATAGAAACTCAGGAAATTAATGAAAGTACAGACCGTGCTTCTCGAGAGCTGGCACTAGGCACAGAGAGCTTCCTGGATACAGCAGTGCAGTCAGTGCCGTAGCTATCGCTGTGCTGGGGATTGATTAGCTGATTCAGCTTGGCAGGGATATATGATTGTAATCTGAACAGACCTGGGAATTGTTTCAGAGAATGAGGCAGAGGAGCAATTACGCTGCAGTTGCAATAGAAAGTCCCTGTTCTTGGATTTTGTTGTAAGACAGTGGCGATGCAGGTGAGATCAGGTCCATGCAGTGCAGAGATGTGCAAGCTGTGTGAGTACCCACAGAGCAGGGCTCTCTCCTTTGCTGAGGGAGGACAAGAGAGCATGCTCTGAGGCTAACAGTGCCTGGTCAGAAGCACAGCATTATGCTACAGAAGCACAGCAATACATAGAAATCTGTGAATTGGAGAGGACATGCAAAAATGACCACTTGAAAACAGTATGCTTGAAAACATATTGATCATTTATTTACAGCAGAAAGTTCAGTGTTCACTGCAGAACAAATGTAAGTTGATGACCATGCAAAAAAACTTTTACTTTAACAAAGTATGTGTGGCTTGCTTTGAGCTATGCTACATGCTGTTCAGAAATGAGCTACAGGGGTTTGTGTCGGGAAATGCTGGGTACTGACTCAGATCCAGTAAGACAAGGGTTTCCCCAGCAACTACCTTCCCTGTGCTGCCCAGCCTTCAGGTCCAAGTCACTATGGACATGTTTCTGCCAGGGCCTTCCTGACCAACCTGATCTTTTTTGACCAAGTGACCCACCTGATGGATGAGGGGAAGGTTGTGGGTGTTGTACCTGGACTTGAGTAAAGCCTTTGACACCATCCCCCGCAGCATATCCTGAAAAAGCTGGCAGCCCACAGTTTCCACATGTTCACTCTTCGCTGGGTTAAGAACAGGCTGGACGGCCAGACTCAGAGAGTTGTGGTGAGTGGTGTTGCATCCAGTTAGTGGCCAGTCCCTAGTGGTGTCCCCTAGGGATCAGTGTTGGGCCCAGTCCAGTTTAATATCTTCACTGATAATCAGGAAGAGGGGATTGAGTCTACCATTAGCAAATCTGCAGATGACACGAAGTTGGGGGGGGGAAGTGTCAATCTGCTGGAGGGTAGGAGGGTTCTGCAGAGGGACAAGGACAGGCTGGATAGATGGGCTGAATCCAACAATATGAGGTTTAACAAGTCTGAGTGCCATGTCCTGCACTTTGGCCACAACAATCCCCTGCAGTGCTATAGGCTGGGGACAGAGTGGCTGGACCGTGACCAGGCAGAAAGGGACCTGGAGGTATTGGTCAACAGCCAACTGAATACAAGCCAGCGTGTGCCCAGGTGGCCAAGAAGGCCAATGGCATCCTGTATCAGGAATAGTATCAGGAATAGTGTGGCCAGCAGGACCAGGGAAGTGATTCTTCCCTCGTGCTGGACACTGGTGAGGCCACACCTTGAGTGCTATGTCCAGTTCCAGACCTCCCAATTTAGGAAGGATGTTGAGATGCTGGAGCATGTCCAGAGAAAGGCAACAAGGCTGGTGAAGGGTCTAGAACACAAGCCCTGTGAGGAGCCGCTGAGAGAGCTGGGGTTGTATTACTCAGGGGAGGCTCAGAGGAGACCTTAATTCTCTGTACAAACTGCCTGAAAGGAGGGTGTGGCCAGGTGGGTGTTGGCCTCTTCTCCCAGGCAACCAGCAGTAGGATAAGAGGACACAGTCTTAAGCTGTGCCAGGGGATGTTTAGGTTGAACATTAGGAAGAAGTTCTTCACAGAAAGGATGATTAGACTTTGGAATGAACTGGGAGCCACCGTCCCCAGAGGTGTTTAAGAAAAGACTGGATGTGGCACTCAGTGCCATGATCTGATTGACAAGGTGGTGTTACGTTGCACGTGGTGATCTCAAAGGTCTTTTCCTACCCAATTGATTCTGTGATTCCATGATTCTGTCACAAGTCTGGCATTACAGGGCAAACATGGTTCTGCCCCAGTGGAATAATTTGCAAAGAAGGTTTCAAGGTCAAAACTGCTGGGAGCAGTGAAGCCTTGTTAAAAGGTCTGCTGAGTCTTTGGATATTAAACTAATATTAAAGAGAAATAGATACTGACAAATATCTGGATTTGAACGTTTAGTTCAATTCAGAGGAAAAGTGTTCTATGTTCAACAAACAAATAGGTGGACTTAAGGTTTCTCTCCAAGCCTAAAAAGCAAGGGCTTTCTCCTGATATTTTGTTCCTCCTATTCCAGTGAATGTCAGCACAAGTCTGAGAGAATAATAATGTGAAAACTAAAAGCAAAATAGTCACAGGGAGAGGAAAAATGTTGTCCAAATATTTTAGAATCTAATAGTAATTCAGAATCTAATGGTTGCAATAGTAATAAGCAATAGGCATAGCATGGTCTCTTTTCCTTTTTTGTGGTGGCAACAGGCACGTGTGAATTCCATTTTGATTTCTTAGTTATTCCTGAATTTTTCCAATGCTTGTAATCCAATATTCAATCTTTTCTTGTCAATGGTGCTTTGAAAATCACACAGCACTTTCGACAGCGGTTTTGATCTCAGGCTTTGAGATGCAGGGTCCTGCCAGCTTCCTTTGGCTGCTGCAGAAGTTGAAAGTGTGTATCCAGGCCACCTAGGAGGAGTTCATCTGTCTAACATTACTGCAACACGGTTTCCCTATGCCTTTATATAGTGATTGGATACAATAAAAGCAGTGTTTCTGAAAAAATGGAAAGATATTTTGGAAACATTATGACTTCTGACCATGAAGCCGTAGACTTCCTCACTGTTAGTACATGAGGTAATTATTCCCTGGTTACACCTGGAAATGTTTGAAACCCTAAGCTCACTGTACAAATAGTCATGAAAATAAAAGTTAATTTTACATGCCTCCTTAGAATTTAATATTGGTTGTTTACATAAGTTATCCAAGCAAAGAAAAAAAGGAAAAAAAATTCATCATGTTAATTTAGGCCCTGATTCAGACTCTCTGACATCCATAAGAGGCTCTAGTGTTTGGAAATATAAAGTAGGTTCTCTGTTTTCTTGCAAAAAGTGTACGTGCTTTCAATACCACTCTACTGAATAGAAAAGCAGCTGAGACAGCCAACCCGTGCTGTGTCCCACTTTTACGTGGCTGAAGTCAGATGAATGCCTGAAGTATTTAATCTGTGACAAATCAAATGTGAATTACAGAAAAGTAATTTAATGAATTGTCATGTTTGGCCTTATAAATCAAGACTAAATGCTAGCTTAATGTTTCAGATTTAATCTTGATGGGATGCTAGATATTATAAATTAATTGTTTTAAAGAAACTATGTTTTTTGATATTGAAATAGAAAATTTTCTTGGAAAATTCTCCTGTTAAATTTTGAGTTTTCATCCGAAGTTTCCCATTTTCATCTTTAAGAATGAAAACATTTTGCATATGAACATTTTTAAAATATGTTTAATAACTGTTTTGTGTCAATACTAGTAAACTTGATGTCTGTCAAATTCACCTCCATCCTTTTTTCAGTCAAAGTAATAAAATTTTTTCACTAAATATGCAGGGGAGGTAATTTGTACCTTCAAACCATTCAACAGCAGAAACAAAGTGTGAAGGTTTGTTTCCTGTAGCTTGAAAGTAATAGTACCATTCAAAATCAGAGTTAGAAGACCAGAAATAATGACCTTGTTTTCTAGTTATGGTTGACTAATTTTTTGAGAGGCATTCCTCTCAGAAAACTAAAATTTGGTTCCTGTTACAAGCAATAGCACTAAGAATTGATTTCATTTTAACACCTTGAAAATAGAGCTTTTTGTATTTTATTCAGCATGTGCTCAGGAAAAACAGCATAGAACTGCATTAAATAGTCACATGAAATGCAATCAAAGCTTTCTTGCCAACTGAGATACTTGTCTTATGATTTGAATTTTAGGTAGGTATTTTATTCTTTCTATAATAGCCAGGAATCTGCTGGAATACAGGAAAAAAAAAAGCATTTGCACTCAAATTATTGACTGCATTAGAAACCAACTCCATTAATAATTTGTTTATCTAGCCTCCCTGGTATCCTGTCTGATCCAGGGAATTTTCAAGGAAATGAGTGAAAATAACAAGGAAGGTAGAAACCATTGAGCCTGGCTTAACTCACTGCAGGAGGCTGTGAACTGCCGTGTCGGCTCTGACCCCCAGGCCGTGGTTACTGCCTGCATAGAACCTAATTGGAAACAGACATACAGACAACAAAACTGTGTCTGCAGTGCTCCTCAGAAGGACAGAAGAGGGTTGTGTCAAATGTGCACTTTATGTTTTCAGTTTGCATAGAGAAGCCCTGCTCACGTGGTGACGCTTTCAGCCTGTCTTTGTGCAATGATGTATTTCTGCTGGGTTTGTCAGACGAAATGACAAAGGGAGATGTTTGAGCCACAACCTTGCCAAAGACCATGGCTGTCATCCTCTTCCCATCCAGGTCTGGTATGGTCTCTTCCCACCCAGTCCTTTCCCAGAAGGGAGGACCAAGAATCATCCAATATTCTGAGTTGGGAGGGACCCAAAAGCATCATCGAAGTCCAGCTCTTGGCCCTGCACAGGACACCCTAAGAATCAAGCAATGTGTCTGAGAGCTTTGTCCAAACACATCTTGAGCTCTGACGGTGTTGTGATCACTTCCCTGGGGAGCCTGTTCAGTGCCTGATGATCCCCTGGATGAAGAATCTCTTCCTGATGTCTTCATTCCTACCACATAAGAACCCAAAAAGGCAAAGAAAGCCAAGGCACAATTTGCAATGCCACTAATGTTGGTTCATAACACTTTGAAGCACACAAGAAAGGTAAATTGAGTGTAATCACACTTGGGTGAAAATAGAAGTTACACCGATCCCAGCTATTTTCTCTACTAATTTCTGATTTTATGATAAGCAGGAATCAGAACCTGAACAAAACTGTAATGCCAGCTGCGGTGTCCGGACTGTGCTGTGAGATTTTATATATATGTATACAGTCAATGATGTTGAAAACTTCTAGATAGCAATCATAATGTATTATTTTTAAAATGGAGAGAATAATTATAGCATTTAGCTATTTTTCTTGCAAAGTATTAATATAAAGAATGGAAAAGAAACATGGAAACTGGGTTACCATTTTTGAATTTTTTCTCTTCTATGATAAAAATTTCTTTTAGGGTGTATATAATTTAATTTTAGGGTGAATATGGTTTTGGAAATGAGAAAGGTAGTTCTTTAAAATTTCACATTTCACACTCCTGGTGCTTTATCTTGTTTTCTCCTGATTACAGCCAGTGGATTTCACATGACCACTGTCATATGAAGTCTAAGAAATGTTGAAAAAGATGAAGAAAGAAGGAAGAATGAAGAATTGATAAACATTTCTCTGAAACTGCCATTTATACTCTCTGGGAACCAAGGGCAGTTATTCTCCTGAGGAAGTTGTGATGGCATAAATGGAGCTCATTTGGGAATTAAATGTATTAGGAAGTGCAGATTTACACATAATAGTTACTGGTAAAGCAAAAAATTCTTTGCATAAATACACTGATTTCAAAGGCTGGTGTCCTAAACTGTATCCTATATGACTAAGCGATTGGTGACAGAAAGTGTGTTGAATGACACAGAAGCATTACGAATTTTATAGTAATGCTACCAAAAACTAAACTGTTTTTTATTTTTTTAACATAGTATTTCCAGCCTTTGTTCATTTAACAAAGCAGAGAGGAAAGACATGCTCCTTTTGAGAGGAAAAATGAGGCATAGTTTTAAATTGTCACGTGAGGTCACCGTTGCATCATAATGCAGAGAGATGAGTGAGGAAAATATGTCAAATATTTCTTAAGACTCATTCTGCTTATTCTGGATAGAGAAGGGGAAAATGGATTTACAAATCACTAGGCATTCCTTGTGGGTAGTCTAGAAAATTGCATGTATATGGAGTGTGTGGATACTACCTAAGACATCCTGCTCTTACTCAAGCTAATGAAAGGTTTGGTAATGATTAGCTATTCATTAATTTTAAAAGGTGAACGATATTTTCTTATGATCTCAATTAAAAAGTTGCACAGGAGGGTGAGGATGCCATACAGTGAGAGAGAAGGGTACTGAAAACTGAAGAGAAGCAGGACTAAATTAAAGAGTACAAAGTCAGGGATGCAACCAGTAATTTTGGAAGAAGCACTAGCTTGTGATGATGAGACATGGTAGTCAAATACATGTTTCCTCACAACAAATCATTTGTATTGGAGATGAATAAAATTAAATAAAGCCCTGAATACACTTGGTATAGCCAATGCATATCCTGGTTCTGAGAGCATACACTGAAACCATGGTCCTGTGGACAGATTCTTTTAAGCTTTATTTCCATCCATGCTGAGATTTCAGTGTCACAGTATCCTCATAACTCTGCAGTGGCTTCTTTAGACTTGCCCATGGTGGAAAATTCAAGGTCCTGGACCTTGCGCTAGATCCCAAAAGAGGTTATATATGGTTATATTAAAGTGCTGTCGTGTATAGCCTAAGCTGTTATTAGCCAGCAAAGAGTATTTTTCAAAGAAGATGACATACTGAGTGCTTGTAGTAGAGGTGTGTTGAGCTAAATTATTCCTTTTCCTGAAAGAGTGATACTGGGTGATATTTGGGGAAATTTTGATATTCTGGGTCATTCCTCCTTGGAAGATATCATTGCCCATGGGCTCTGCACCAGAGAATGCCATGTTGCCTTAAACTGTATATGTGGGTTTTATAGATATTTTTACTCTATCAACGTTTATATTATTTAAAGAAATTCCACCTTTAGCTTTATGGAATGGCCTTACAATATGAGAAAACCTGGAGCCCTGTGCTGTAAGCAGTACAATTCCTGGAAGCCTGATCTTCTGATGCCAGTACTTTCTGGGAATACTACACATGCTCTACTGACTCACATCACTTCAGATGCAAAAAAAACCCCTGCTGGTAGTCTTACTTTTCCCTCCAGGGCAGAAGTGTTTCTGTTCAGCATGCTATCATAAAGGTCAAAGGCAACACTAATGTCAGCCAGCTTGTCTCATATTGTGACAAACAGGAGATTTCATTCTGCGTCACATATAAATTTCTAAAACTAGAGAACAGTTTTAAGGAATCTTTGGATTTAAAGATTTCATGTGAAAACAAAACTAACTGTCAGACCTTCTAATATAAGGGTGACAAGAAGACAAGCAAAGAAATAAGGTTACTGCTTCCAATTAATTACTGAACAGTAACTGGTGGAGACAGACTTTCCACTGGGATCTTGAGCTCACCATTTCAACCACTTTTATATTCTATAAATTGTGTGCATGATGCACCAGCAGGATCATGGCAAGAATATGCCATTCAAGCATTGGGTTTCCCATTATATTAACGCATGTTTTTCTGCAGGGATCACGATCATTTTCCTGAGGGCTCCCACAGGAGCACCCAAGAGCTACAGCAACCACCACCTGGACTCTCCAGCACCCAAAAGCTATGGTTATAGAGGACTGACAGCTGACTGACAAGAGTTTTTACTATCAACGTCCTTTCATACCTCTAGCTCTCAGTTTATCTCATGTTTATATCTCCTGACAGCTGTGCAGAGTGAGCAGTTACTATAGGCATTATATGTGCAGTTGCTTAGGCTGTGGTTAATAAGATCTTGGTCTGCAGTTGCATTTATTTCCGTCCTCACAGACCATCCAGCAAACGGGGAGGGGTTTAATGTGCAGTATTCCAGTGAGGTTTAAAATTTACTGAATTCAGTTATTCTTTTGGCTTTTCCCTTTCAATAGCAATTTCATTGTATTTGTTTTTCATTGTAAAATAAACAGTCTTTTGAACCTTGTGAAAAAAAAAAAAAATTTTAAATGCACTGCAGAAATGAAAAAAAGAATCCTCCTGACTCTTTGACAGTATCCTATGGCAAACATAACTCAGACACTCATATTGACAAAGACATTCTTTTAATGACTAAATTTATCTCAGTTACAAAGATTCAGGATATTATTATTCTTATTATTAATAATAATAACAGCATTAATGATAACAGTAGTATTATTGTTATTTTCACCCTATATAGAGAATTCTTTTTTTCATTTCAGCTTGTTACATCCTGGTGACGTTTCTGAAAACCTGTCTTACATAGCACTGCCTTCTCATGAAAATAAATGCAGATTAATTTTGTACATATGAGGAGAAAAAAACATTAAAGGCTTAAGTAGTTTCAAATATCCATTACTGTTAAGTGACATGCACTGTTGTTTTTTTCCTGCACGTCACAGTGAATGAAATTAGCCTCTGGCTATGTAGATTAGGTGGAAGCATAGAGTGCCTCAGAGACTATTCTGCTGCAGCCCAGCATAACAGTTTATGTTTATCCAGGAAAAGAAATGTCTTTTTGTTATTTTTTATCTTAGTAATGATGAAATTTCCTATTGGAACTGTCCCCTCATTGCACAGACATTTTGTGGACATTTTGTTTATTGTTGCCAAAAGACAACTATCAATAGTAGCATTTGTGGCTGGGTGCATTTAAAGGATATATAAGTATGCACCCAGCTGTTGCATTTAGTGTTGAAGTATTTTTATCATTATGATCCATGCAGAGTTGATGGTCAAATCTCAATCTCGTGTTTTTCTACAATGATCAATTAAAATAAATGCTCGTTTATTTTGTTTATTATATTGTTGAGAGCTACCCAGCTCTCAACTGAGATCTAAATTGGATCTGAATCCCTCTTCACAGTTACATATGTATAAAAGCAAATGCAATTTACAAAAGTACACCTAATGTTATCACAGGATTGCATCCAGTACACAGCAGTTTCCTATCATAAGTCAAAAAATGGAGTTGTTCTTTACAACATCTTGATGGTAAAGTGGTCTACATTGTCTGCAAATTGCTTATGTGGGAATTAGGGAACTTGAGCTGTGACAGTTTGAGAAGCACAGTAAGAGCTCTGGGAGTCACATATGAATTGTGGCCTAAAAGTTTGGGGCAATTACCATATGTATAACAATATCATCCCTGGGATTCATTCAGGATCTGGTCTACTTTGGCTTGGGGAAAGGACAGGAAATGTAACTCTGGGTATTAGGATCAAATTAATCAGAGAAATGAGTTTATGTGGTTGAGAGAGCTCTGGCAGACCTGTGAAGGTCTGTGGCTTTCCACAGGTAGGCAGCTGGACCTCATGTCTGCAGGGCATATTCTGAAGTAGAAAGGAGCAGAAACGTCTCATACTAAAAAGTCATCAGGAGAGTGTGAAATTCATAGTCTACTATCTGGTACAAGTTCTTTACCTCTGTAATGCAACAATTCAGTGACAGAATTTGTTTAAAAATTTTCCTTTACAATTGAAAATGGTTCACCCTGCAGAGTGACCAGGCAGGCACATGATACTGAGGCTGGTGGGAGCATTCCCTCTGGAGGGTAGGGTTCTATG
This sequence comes from Ptilonorhynchus violaceus, assembly GCA_013397565.1. Taxonomy (NCBI): domain Eukaryota; kingdom Metazoa; phylum Chordata; class Aves; order Passeriformes; family Ptilonorhynchidae; genus Ptilonorhynchus; species Ptilonorhynchus violaceus. The sequence continues at coordinate 747,421 of VZRJ01005113.1, read as the reverse complement.
ACTCCTCTTTCCTGTAAGACAGCTTTTTCTTCTCTCCCAAATGAACTTTCCAACATGATTTTCCTCTTTGTCAGGTGAAATACACTTATAGCACATAGAAACAACCTGATGTTGTGTTTCACAGTCTGCATTTCTCAAGGCTTTCAACTCCTAACACTCTGTTAGATTGCTTTGGCTGTGAGACAGAGCAGTCCCATTTCACCTGTGTACAGACATTCACAGCACATGCTGTAATGCCTGCCTTATATGTGTGATGTTTCTTACTAGTCAGATGCTTAGAAAAGGACCTTTTATATTACTCTGTGAAAAAACCTTATGTGCAATGGTGTTGGCCTGGGTCTATGGCAATTGCAGGCACTGTTGTTATAGTCCCGGCACTGTCCCTGTGTCTTATCTAAAGGCTATGTCTGTTGTGTAAAGCATTACAAATAAAACCTATGTATAAAAATCAATTAAGCAGACATCATTTTCTATGACCCACGAAGACTTATTAGCACATTTACTCACCTGGTAACCAGTGAGAAGCAGATAACTTTCTGTGGCTCAGTCATTAATGCCAGTTCCAGTGTTTACAGACTATAAACTGTCAATCAACCTTACATTAAATACTGACATATCTATACTCAATCATCTTATTTGTCCTTTAGTTAGATATATTGAGTACAGCTCCTAAGAAACAGGAAATGACAAGTTTACAGTCTATCAGGATCTGGTTAGGAATCAATGACTGAGATTAAGCTTCATTAGCTATAGCAAAACTATTGTGATTCTTAAATTTTAAGTAGTGTACAGCTGATGGTCTACAGTAAATGAATTTTCCTCATTTTAGCAATCACTAAAAATCTGCTATTCTCTTCCAAAAAAAGCTGTGAAAATATAGATCTTAAATAAAGGTCTTAATATCTTTCCATTCATCAGATATTTAATTCTCTTGAATCTGCTACATCTTCATGTATTAAACTTTGAATAATCAATTTTACTGATGATGGAGCCAAAAATCCCTATCAATTAAGTGCTTATTGTAGGATAATATTGCTCTGAGAGTCTTATATTTCTACACAAAGCTGAAATAGCCACTGAGCAAAAGAAGTGCTACATCTTGCCACAAAATTTGATATTGCAGAGGTGTTTCTATTCTCATTCTGCAGTTGAATTAGCAGAGCAGAGAGTAGTGAAGCAGAGAGAAAAAAGCATTTGCTTGATAGGGTTCACAAGTGACACATTTTCTTCGTCCTCTAAATTGCCTGTCAAATTAAAGAGCAAGTCTGAAAACTTCTGTAATTATCTAAACTGTTATCTCTAACAAAGATTTACACGTCTTTCCTACTGTGTTAAAGAAGGGCAGTTTCAAATCATTAAGCTTAAAACCTGAGCAAGACAGCTAGTTACAAACTACTCTAATAAAAATTTCAAGCAGAAGTCTAAGGTTGAGTTTTAACTACTCCACTGTGTATATACTGAACTATTCTGGTCCAACCCTTTAAAATCATTACCACTCCCTCTCCCACCTTCATCATACTAAATTGATGATTTATCAAAGCCAAAATCTTTCTTAGTAAAGGCCTTTTTTTCCCCATGATGTGTGTTATAGTTAATGTGTATTAAAATATTGATTAGTCAACACTGAAATATAGATTAAATAACAAAGTTTGCACACATCAGAAGTTAACAGTTTTCCCTCTTGCCTTTCAGTTATCATAAATACTCTTAAAGTAATTTTTAAAATGTAATCCTCTTCCTATAGCTAGAACATAAATACATTCGTGATTTCTATTTCTATACTTTTGTTGTGGTTAGATTGGAAATTGTAGAACATAGCGTGATTTCTGTAGAGAACTTTATTGGTAATACAAGGCTGGGTTTTTTTGTAACTTTCAAGCTTTGTCAGACTCAATTTCTTCTACCTTTGCCTTTTTAAATTAATATTATTTGTGTAATTGAATTATTTACTTGTTGCAACAGAATGCAAACCTGACAGATTTTCGGGAGTGATTGAAAAGACAGCCAACGGTTTCTGGTCAGTAAAAATATTTATATTAGAAAAATTGGTTTATTCAACCTGGACACTGAAATATATCCTGTAGATGATGTCTCATTTAAAGAAGAACTTGCAAAAGTAACATTCATAAAGAATTATTCATGAAATTACATGAAGATCTTCTAGTATCAGTAAAGTAAATGTGGGGAAAACTTATAAATAACTCAATTAAAATATTACAAAAATTCTTGTAAATTATGCCATCAAATTCAATGTAAACTTTTTACTATTCTATTAAAACCAAATACTTTAGCAACCTCCTTGATAGTTTAAGAGTGGATTGTAAAACATGACATTTTTTATCTACATATATGAATCATGGTTTTGCGGATCGGGTAATGTCATTAATGGGATGCCAGGAGAAACAAATATTTTCACTAAAATGATGCTGCAGCACACTGTCTGCATCAAGATAGGTGTGAATTTTGAATCAGAATGTCATTAACTTTTTTCTAGTGATAAAAATAACAAATATTCCTGATTCAAATTAACTATGATTTATTAAGTGAAGGTTACCTAATTGCAACTTCAGTTTAAACAATGCCTGAATTGCCTAATTAAGAATTTTATGGCTCTTGCTTAAAAGACAACTTATGAATTGCAGCTTTACCACTCTGATTGCTTGTCTTAAAGTTCCACAAATTACTGAAGCTCAGAATGCATGAAATGCACAGCATACATAGCTGAACCTTCCTTTGCTATAGAAGCACACAAGGAATTGTTCTTGCTATGAAGAAATGGAAGAGTTTTGCAAACAATGACATCTCCATTGTTATCTGTGGAATACTACCTTGTTCTTACTAATGTAAATATACACACTGTGGAAATTCAAAGCATGCACATGGCATTTTGAGGTCACTGAAAATCCCAAAATAAAAATAATGGGCAGAAGAATATAGCATAGCACAACAAATATGTAGTTAAATGGTAATCACAGTGCACTGCACGGTAACGACAATCAGAAAACAAATCTGCAAATGGTGGTAAATTGTTTTGGGCTCAATCAAAATGATTTATTTCCATTTCAATTGAAATACTTTTTAAATGAATTGTGAATAAGAAGCAATTCTTCTTTTTTTTTTTTTTTCCAAACAAAATTACTATCAATCTTTCACAAGGAAGAAGTCAGATTTTCAAGAAGGTATACACTGTCAAAGAGATTGTTTTGTCAAGTGCTTTCTCTCCACTGTCTGTAGTTTGATTTCCAGATCCTTACTTGGATGTCTGGTCATATTTACCAAAACATTTTGTCTTGTCCTGTACTGAAACATATATTTGAATGAAAACAGTTCATATGGAAAAGACTAATATTAATGCTTATCTAACTTGTTCATGTAGGAGCAAGAGTTTAAAGTAGGAATCTCCACTATCACATACACCAAATTATGGAGTGCAGAAAAAAAGTACATCTTTTGGAGTTTGGGATTTTTTCAGTTTCTTGAGGAAACAGAAACACCAAAGTAGTTTGTGAATTCTTTACTTATATTCCACCCTTGTGAAGCCTAGAGTGTCATTGCAACATTGCTCACAAAAGTACAATCTGAAGCTAGCCTTATGTCATGGCTATGGTTGCCTCAATAGCTTTGGTGAGCTCTTCAGAGAGATTTCCCAGCCAAGTCATCCACTGCTATGAGAAAATGTCCATTGTAAAACAGATTTTGCAATCCTCCACAAGCAGGGTCAAACTTGGTAATGACGTCAGGTGGTGCTGTGATCTCTTGTCACATGGTGCAACTGCTCAACAAAGACAAATCAATAATGGAATCATTTTGCCACCAAGTGCAGTGCTCCATGTTCAGCTCTGATGGAAAAAAGTGAAGAGCAGCTGTTCTGGTGCCCAACCTCCAATGTGCAAGGGTAACAGTGTCACAGTGTGGGATGCTTGGGATCTTTATTCACACCATGTGCTTCTACTGTACCACTTAATTCAGAATCCCAGCGAATATGTTTAGATAATACACACCTAGAAACATGGTGGCTGTGGCTGCCAAAATAGTAATTTCATTTTACAGCTTCTCTCTGGATGCTTGCTAAGAGGCTGAACCCTGTAATTCCTTCACTTCCTCTAAGAGAGGGGAGAACGTAGGAAAGCAGTCAGACAGGAAAACAAAAGGCAAATAAGAAGTAAGATAAAGATCAAATCAATTTAGAAAAAACATTGTAATGCTGAAAAATTATGAAATTTCGTGGCCAACATGAATCAATCTTCACCAGTAAGCAATGAAAAATATTTCTTTTTAGAATTACCTAGAGGTTTTAAAAATACTGTCCTCTGGTGTTAAAAGTGTACTAGTAACCAAATCCCTTTCCAAGGATTTCATTGGGTTACTTGCTTTCATAATAGTTTCCATCTAACAAAAATGTATACAAAGTGGCCTCCTATCACAAGCATCCACTCCATTCTCTTCTTTATCATTTATGTCTATGACATTGTGTCTAGTGGTATGTGTGTTTACTAACATCTGGAAGGAAGTTCCCATTGCCAATACTTGTAATTAAAGTTTGATTAACAAGGAAGGTTATTTCTGCCAATAGATGATGCTCTGAAGATCCAAAGCAAGAGCTGCAGATTCCTCTGTCAGCTCTGCTGGGCTTAACTCAGCCTACATAATATAACTTCCTAATATATCTGTTTAGCCTTCCAGTGAGGTTTATATCATCTGACTGTACAGCACATATTCTTTTAAGTAATGATGTCGTGCCTATTTATAATTATAATCTCCAATTAACTAATCCATGTCAATGAGTACCTTCAAATGAAATTTTTGATCAATTTTATATCTTAGAAAAAACAGTGTACAATACTAAAGTCATTTGTAATATGCATTTTCAATTAAGGTTATTTGTCTCTTTCACATCCGCTCAGTTGCTGTGATGAGAAATACAGATGGTTTTGGAGCAAATCCAGCTCTGTATCTCCAGTTCATCTGGATACCAAAGGGGGGAATTTAATCTCCTCTCACTGGCTACACAGGCACTAGTAACACATCTCTTCATAGATGCTCTCTGAATAGAGCCACTGTGATAGATTCGAGACTACTATGTCTAATTTGACTGTCATTCTTATGCTTAAAACTTTTATTTGAAGTCTCTAAATGGAGGCATAAGCTTTAGATGTAGCCACAATTGATCATCCTCTCAACCATGACTGTTAGGTACAGTTTGCACCATCTTCTCACTCCAGAGTACTGTTGTCTGTGGTCTCTAGGCTGTTCACAAACACCAAAGTGTGTAGAAGATACTGAAATGTGCCTCCTGATCCAACAGCCAGGATAGAGAATAGTGAGAATGGGTTTGGAATGGTAGATGGATAATGAGATGATTTGAAGCCTATTAATACAGATTATAAAAATGTGCATACAGAGGCTATGGAAGTTCAATCTCAAAAATCCTACAGATAGGATTAGAATTTGCTCCCTAGCTTGAATCTTGAAAAATAACATAGAATAACAATAACCTCTTTTAACTGTCACATTGCACACATCTGAGGTGGCTTTAGGAAAGGAAATTGAGAGCTAGAGAACTGAAGTGCCTCAAGATATCAGTTTAATGTTGCCCTCTGAACAGTAGTCACATTGTCTGAATCCCAGGCCCTATTGTCTGAAAGAAGCTTATTTTCTATGCAATTTAGAGGCTATAAGTGCTACATTCTCAGACATCTAAATGACCTTCTTAAGGATGTCTAGACTTTCAAGTGAACAACTTGGTGAAATGGCATGCATATCTTGCATGTTTTCTTGCATTTCTTAGTGAAACTATAGAAAACCTGTGACTATGAGTTTTACTTGCAGATTTTATGTGGGCTGAAAAGCAAAGAAGGCTAAATCAGGACCCCATGATGAGCAGAAGCAAATACGCTTTCCAATGAGAGTGATTGGGGGTTTTTTGTTTTTTTTTTTTTCTTGCACTCTCCAAGTTTAACATTTTATTCTCTAGGACTTAACCTCTATATGTGCTAATTAGTCTGAAAGAGAGAGAACACACATTTAATTAGTGTTTGCTGTAGCTCTTTTCTCAATTGGTGTGTTCCTGGGTATTGTTCAGAAATACGAGGTCAGCCAACAATCTTGAAGATGCCAAAACCCCCTAACTTAACACTGCTGAATCTCTCTCTGTCTCTGCTGGCTACAACCTCCCTCTAACCTTTTTCAGCACCTTACAGAATATGGGCTATACTTCTGGCAGTGACAGTCTTCATCACAGCTTCTGCTTTCAGGTGTTTCCTCCATAAAAGACAGAGGATGACGGTGTCCTTGTTTAATCCTGTGTACATTTCCATATGAAGCCTCATTCCTAGCACATACAGTGTGTATATGACAACACATTCTATCTTTATATACTTATATACTGTTATATAAAAGACATTTAAATAGCAAAAGACAATTAAAATTATGTGTGGAAATCAGATCCAAAATAGGAGTATGGCCTGGCTAAGAAATCAAGACTCTCCAAAATGTCTATTTTGCATGAATCAAGTTTTAACATGTTCTTTAAAGGTTTACCACAAAGGTAGTGATAGTGTCATAGTCATATGGGCAGTTTTCTCAGGCTTCTTGGTTTTGGTTTTTTTTTTTTTTTCATTTTGCATAGAAGATCTCAAAAATAAAAAATGAAAAAAAGAGGCATGTTCAGTTTCATTCCATTGTTGGCTTAGTTAGGACAGCCTTACATAACCCAGGAAAGCCTTATGGAGCCAAGATGTGATTGTTCTTTTTTAAGTAAAGCTTTGTTCTCGGTACTTTCTCGCCTTTTCCAGGTTTATCTGTCTGTTGGAAAATACACGTGCAGCTACGGATGCTATCAAGGAGTTAATAACAACAGCAGGGTTATTGGGCATGAGACAGAGGACGTCACAACTCCTGCTTTTGGAGTTATTTTGGATACACTGTAGGAGAAAAAGTGACTGACTGAAGAAATGACCTTTGGCTGAAGACTAGAAACAATGCACCACATGAAAGAGTTCTTTGAGACTATAACTGTACTGCCTTTCATATTCAAGGTAACTCATACATTGCATAATAGATTATGCCATGTAGAGAATTTCTAATTCTCACCCAGGGTTAGAATTTCTTAATATACCTGAGTGGAAATTACCCTTCAGCACCATTTCTAGGGGTCAACCTTCATTCCATTATTAAAGCAGTAACAGCTCCCCTGCCCTTGAACTAGAAAATCTACATGGGAAATTTTTGCTAGGCCTATAATACTGTCATCCCTTTAGAGTACTCTTTTCAGATAAAAGTTGTTTTTAAAAATCATGCTTATGAATAACTGCTTTCAATTACAGAATTAAAACCTCAGTATTAGACATTTTGGTTGTTCGAAAAACCACCAGGTTTCCATTATTTCTCTACATAATTTAGAAATTCCAGTATTGTCCTACAGGAGAGAGTTTTCTGAATTAAAGGGCCGACAAGAATAGCAGCACCCTCTGATGTTAAAAAGAAAAATCAATAACTTACATAAGCACGTTCTGGGAAATGTTGGTTTTGTGTATTGTTTGCCCTGTGTTCGCAGCCCCTTTGTTTGCCTTCCAGGTTAACTGATGTTATAAAGTCGATTAGTTTGCTTGCTTGCTTTTGTGAAAAATAAGAAAAAATAAACTGAAAACAAACAAACAAACATACAGAACCCAAGTAGAAAACATGCAACAGCGAATAACAATTTACAACACTCTCCATACTCTGCTGTCAGGAAGAAGCATACTTCAGAAATAATAGACAAGATCTTCTTTTCAGACACAGTCACAGACCCAAGCACAGAGACTACTCCTTGTTCTCACAGTTCATATGGTCCTACAGAGAAACAAGCACCACCTATTCAAAGCACATTAATAGTAAGTCAAACCTTTTAGACTGTCAGACTTCCTTAACATTACGTTGTAGTTTATTTTACAGTGCCTCATCCCCCCAGAAGAGGCAGAGCACACGCTCATACTGTCAGGCCTCCAAGGAGGTACAGCAGAGCTGCCAGATAAAGTCGTGAGTCCCTCCTGGAAGTGATACCCCAGGCAGACGGCAGAGCAGCTGTGCCAATGCATGCTTCTCTAGATAACACTGCCCCCCAGTGCTTTCAGTGGTATTAAAATATCTTCCCATTTTTACCACTGAGGTGAAAATTACCCACTCAGTCAGCCAGTTAGAGGATGATATTGTTTGCTTGTAAAATACATGGATCTATATCAGACACAGTCTAGACTAAAGTAAAGCAAAGTTTTGTAAACTGTAAGCGCAGCACATTGATGCAGCAAATAGCCAGCAAAACTTAAGCTGTCTTGCATGTGCCTTATCACATCCTTTCTGTAGCCCTCCACTCATACTTGCTGCTTTGTTCAGAAAGTCCCTGGAGAATCAGGTTTGAGGGAAAGAGAGGAAAATGAGGAAACGAGATTAGGAGTGGGAAAATGTCAACATGAATTTCAGTTTCCCTTTTCTAGTGGAAGAAGTGAAGAATTTGGGACAGATCCCATTCCTGTCAGGGCCAATTACAAAATGTCCATTGACTTTAATGAGAAAATGGTTGGTTTGCTTGGGTTTTATTGTTTCTTATTTTCTAACTCATCTTGTGGCTGGCCAGAAAGTTTGGGTTTAGTTTCAACTCTTGACAATAGCTTTCTTGCTATTATTTAATATTGAGAAATCCCTTTCAATCCTATATACTCTTATGATTCAGACTGACTCAAACTGATTGCATGTAGTCTAAAAGAAAAGCTCACTCTCAGGAATCAAACTGTGGTATACTTCTATGGCATATTCCTTCTTTCTATTTTCAAACTGCTTAATTAAGAAGAAAAGGATTTCAAAGGGTGATCTAGGACAACTATAGCAATTGCTACCTTATACTTATTGTTGGATTCAGGAACAGTTCAGGACGAATGGTAATAGGTTCCTGCTTGGGTTGAATTCAAAGTGATAAACATCACAATGAACAGGTCAGATTTTGGGGAAAACATCAAAGAGAAATCAGCCTAATTTTGTAGATAAAGCAAACTACACAAACGAATCTGTTCTGGTTGGTGGGTGGAAGCCAAGAGTTTTTCTGACAGTCAGGTAAATCACAAAACCCCTCATTTATTTCAGTACTAAAGTTAATATAAAAGAAGAATTTTACTCAACCCTTTAAATACTCTTCTTACAGTTATCTAGGTACATGGATGGACAGATGTGTAGAGGGACAGACAAATAAAAAGATAGAGAAAAATCAGATTTTTTGACATGACTATTGAGAATCAGTTATTGGAAGTTAAAGGTGCTTAGAGAAGTTCAGTTTTGAAAAATCTGCTTGAATTCATAAGCCCTCAGTACCACTTCTCACTCCATATTTTTGGGTTTTGCTTATGGCACCAGTAAGTCTTACAGCTTTTTACTCAATTCTGAGAGGGAATGGCTGTATGTGAGTCTACTGTTACTGTTAGTCCCTATATTTCTGCTTACTGGTCTGTCTTGAGCTTGTCATCTGTGAGGGCAGTGACCAATTGCCACCAAATTCAACAAACTGTTCTGAAAATAGGTGAACAGACACTACTAGACTCAGCTTCATCTTTACCTCACGCTTTTTAGACATCAGACACTGCTGTGGGCCTCAGTGAAAGCCTAGCAAGATAGGCTTTTGTTGTTTCAGAGCTTGTGGAGTTACTTTGGGCAGTATTACACAGTAATATTGAGTTTGAAATGAAAAACATATTCCTAGGTCTTGCCAGCATGGCACTAGTTAAACTAACCAAGTTTCACTCTCTTTCATAATTTAATCCTTATGTTTAAATTACGAGTGACACAGCTGAAGAGTGTCAAACAATGACATTCACTCCTTCGCATTGCAAAGGAAATATAAGAGCTGTGTCCTGGGTTTTGTAATACAGAGTAAATTTATGTGCATTTGAATAGCCGAGAGATGAGAACTATCGGAACACAGCTAGTCTTTTTTCTTGGTAACATTTTTCCATACAGGTGGTCAAACTTTCAACAGGATTTTCACTTGTACAACTGGTATTGTACTTCTATCCATATGGATAGCAGATTTGAAGGAGGACACAACAGAAGTATGTCTGAGAAGCAGGTTTACTTAAAGATTTGCTTTATGAGAATGAACATTAGCTTCTGTGACAAATGGGGAAACTCAGACACACATCTGGGCTCTTTTTTTTTTCTTATTCTGGCTTTCTGCAGGAGTCTGTGGCCTCAACATATTTCCTTCTGACTTGTACTGGAGACAATGAGCAGAAAATCTGGTAGCAGTTCTTCTGGCTTCACCTCACAATTAAGAATTCTTTTGGAAGAAAATCTGAAGACAGTCACTGGTGTCATGGGAGAACATTTGTGTCCAGTGGCAGCACAAGTCTACAAGTAGTTCTGTGTCTGTTATTTTGGCCTACATGGCTGATTGTTTCCTTGGATAGGGTCTTAGATTTTCCGAAAGGAATGAAGAAAATCCCACTGGCAAAAAGCATTTAACATGTGCTCTCGTTGAACAGCTACAGCTTAAGGTGAGCAGCTGCAGGTCATTGGTACCAAATGAGCCCTTCAGGCAACCAGCAGTGCAAAGAGGCCCACAGTACCGTCCTCCACTGAGCAGCAATCACTGCTCTGCTCTCTTGTGAAGAAAATCAGGAAAAAGAAAACCAACTCAGGTTCTGAAATACAGAAACGGATGAAGCAAGAAAACAAATCTTCTGCTTCATGAAGGCAAGGAATGCTGGCAAATGTTAACAAGTCACAAGGAGAACGGAGAGAAGGAGAAACAAACACAAATAAGATTGACACTGAAAAGAAAGAGAGAAATTACCCTATTTGTCAAATAAAAATAATAAGATAATATGAATGAAAAGAAGCAGATATAATCCTGTAAACATAATGAGGAAGTAGTAAATGAGTAATAAAGTCAGCTACAAAGAGCCAATTGTGTCTTCTGTTCTGATCTGGTGCCTAAAAAGCTTTCCAGGAAAGTATTCAACATCCTCTTGTGAAAGAACATAGCAGTTCTCTGAGAGAGAATAATTTATTTACAGGTTATGGTGCTATTTGTAGGAGTCTCAGAAAAGCCTTGAAATTTCCATTACTCAAAATGAAATAGAGAGAACATTTTGTTTAATTCTTGCATGTGCTAAAAAGAAGATTGGGACTGGGAAAACGGAAATGCCTGGGTTAAAAACATAGTATCCAATTTATTTCTACTGTTTCTTTGACTCATAATATTTGGCTTTAGCTTATTTTCATCAATAACATCTGATTACAACCAACAGTGCCACAACTTTAAAAATGTGCGAATTCATGTCCAAATAGTTTCAAGGTTTGATTTTGCCACTTGCACTGATGTTGAAAACTTTACAAACCAGAGATGATATAACTGGATACTAAACCACTAAGAGGTGTGAAATATAATGGTGTAAGAATAACCCTAATAAAATCTTTATTTAAATGGCTTGGGAAAGGTATATTATTGGGAAAAGGAAATCAGACTCCTAATTTGCTTTTTCTGACCACAAACACTAGCCAATGTGCCCTACATTCAATTTAACATTTTCTTCTAAATTAATTTCTTCTGAGGTTCATTTCTTTCTTCTTTTGGGGTACTGTCAAAACAAAGTACAGAGCTTTGCATTTTAGCCGGGTCATTATTGCACTTTTTTTTCCCCATTAATTTGCTCTTAAAGAAATTGGCATCTCTCCTTACTAAAAGCTTCTTGAAGTTTTACTTACAAACAATTTTGTCTCCTCAAAGAACCCTTGCCACTATATACACTTCATCCCACTTCCCTTCTACTCTATGGGTGCAGAATGTTCAGTGTATAAACTCAATTATCACATAGTCTGACTGCACAAAAAAATCCTGTTATCATCAAAGGATATCAGATTGCAGCAGAGCAACAGTTTTGCAAGGTTTTACCTATCTGCAACACAACAGCAGAAAAGATATTAATCCTCTGAAAAGACAATGAGTTCATAAAGGTAGGTGGCACAATTCTGTTACCAAATTCCATAAAAATTTCTTGTGCTTGATGTTCTCTTTGAAACCTATGTAGCACTTTTCGTGGGGACGACACAGAACCTGTAGTATACTGGCAGGAACATGTTCTGCTGACCTCCAGTATTCCTAGCCTGAAACTCCTGGCAACTTGCACAAGCGTACTCAAATTGAATCCTTATCATGATGGGAACCTTTTTGTAACCACTGGTAGAAATAAATAAAAACCATTTCTATATCTTCTGGAACTGAAATATATTTCAGATTGTTCTCTTTGTGTCCTAGACCCTAGGAATTTTCAGATCTTCAGCCTGATCCAGAGAACAACTTCACCTCAGTAGAAACAGTTTCTTAACAGACCCTATGGTAGGCTGCAGTACCAATCTGAAACCAGAAGTAAAAACTAAGGCAGCTTGCTTGTTTTGTGCTCCATGACCATGCTTCTTGCATGGTCTGTTTCATTGTGAACATGGTTTTAGCTTTTCTACATAAAGTGCAGCTTAATACTAAAATAGACATAGTAGTCTCTGAAGTTATGTATGTTTTTGTTTCAGAAAAGACAGGAAAATTATTATCAATGGGCTATTTTGGCCACATGAAAATCCTTTCTATTATTGTTGCAAAGAAAATACCCTAAGCATGGCTACAGATACATCGCAGAATCACAGTCACCAGATAACTCAGGCTGACAGGGACATCGAGAGGTCTGTAGTCCAATCTCCTGCTCAAAGCAGAATAATCTTTGAGGTCAGATCATGTTAAGCAGGACTTTATCCAGTTGGACCTTAAACCCCCGCAAAAAATGGAGACAGCACAACCTCTCCGGGCAGCCACTCGGCCTTCCTCAGGATCCAAATCTGCTCTGAAAACTACACAGCAGTGTAGATAAAAGACAGCTATGCTGATGCTGCCTTGTGTTTCATGTGCTGCTGTACCATTCAACCTGTGCCCTTTCACTGATCAAGACCATGCTGCTCCGGCAATGCCCAACAGTTCCTCTCAAGTTCATGGAGATAATTCCTCTATGTGTTAATCCAGTCACTGATGGCATCCAAATTCCAGCTCTGATAGCTGTTTCGTTGCTCAAAAGAACAACAGGAAAGAAGACATCCTACGAGGAAAAGCTGTGGAGCTTATTTGGCAAAGATTTTGCAGCATATGTGTGAGATGAAAGAAGGCACAGCTGGTTTCAATTTTCTGTAGTGGAATTTAGCATTCAAAAGTATGGCAAACATTGGTAGAAAGAACAATTTCAAACTCAGTTTGGCATCAAACAGATGGATGGCACAGATTTGGGTCAATATACTTGCTTCAAACTCAAAACACAACTCAAATTTTCATTATCCCTAAAAAACAGCCACACCTGCACTCATTCTTTGGTTTTAGTTCTAATCATGGCAATTTATGGAGCTTTCATTTACTATTAATGTTCATATACTCTTGTAGACCAGCACTACTACTTCCAATTTACAACAGAAAATTAAATAGACCTAAAATTCAAACCACTGTATTTTCTTAACCGTAAATAAGACTGGAAATATTTCCCCTCAAAGAATTCACACAAAAGTATACATTTTGGTTCACAGAATGCTGCTTAAAAGTAGCTAAAGAATAGCACCTCAGGGCTATTTTTTATTTACACAGAATTATGGTTATCGGTGACAGGCATAGAAATGTTATTTTTGTGTAAATGACTGATTGTTTGCAAGTAACATATTCCACTGCTTGGGAGGATAATGGCAGTGGGCCTGCATGTAATTTGCTGAGAACAGATAGCAGAAGAAGAGATTACCTATTAAAGTTACTGTCTTTATGCCACTGAACCCAGTAAAGTCCATTTACATCTTTTCCAGCCTCCCCGAATATACCTATCTAATTTTTACCTCATTATCTTTTCCACAAAGTACCCAGCCTACATCAGAGAGGGAAAAAACAAATTAAATATCCCTTCAGTACTAACAAATTCAGAAACACATCCTGCAATGTCTAATGTGGAACGTATGTCTATTATGGAGGACTTTTACTAATTGAAGAAATAAAGATGGTTCTGTGATGTTGCACATCAGCTGAATAAAGTATTACAGGAATTCTTAGTGAGAATTGACCAGAACTTCCCACAAAAGCCATGTGAGCCTTTTCATGCAAAGGCTTCTCCTTTGTCACCACCAGGTCACTTTTCTAGCTGTCAGGTCGATTTTGCTGTGGGCTTGCTGATTAGTGTGGATTTCCAACAGTGCAGATTGATAGCGAAATACAGCACATGCTGCTGCCGTTTGTCCAGGGCAGCTGCAATCTCCTACTCATGGGCAGCAATCCTGCCCTATGTCCAGGCTTCAGAGAATTCTCCCTCACTGGAAAGAAGCCTGCAGAAAACTGCAGCACCTCCTACTCCAGTTTTACTATGCCTTCTCAGTACCTTCAAATCCCTTGCTGCCCTGCAAGAGGCAAAATGCATCTTCCACCCTGGAAGCTGCCGCTCAAGCAAGATGAATCCAGGACAAAGATAGGGCCCTTATTCTGACTCAGGAGAGTATGCACAGACATCATTACTATTTGCTCCAGCTCAATGTTTTTCAGCTGGCTATGTATAAAACTGGAATACATCTAAAAGAATTCATGTCATCTGCAAAAGACCCTCAAAAAGTGCAGATGAAAGGTTTGTGCAGAGGGAAGATGCTCCTCACACCTCGCCATTGATGCAAACTGCAGATGCAGAATGGTGAAATACACTGCGGCATTTATAAAAGTTTTAAGGCCTTAATAGTGGGTTCATTCCATGTGCTTAAAGAAATGTGCTAACTTTAAGAGTTTGTTAACTAAATCTCTTCCTTCATTTTATTATTATGTTAATGCATAATTACTCATATATTTTACAGCCAAAGAAAACACACTAAGTTTCATACACATTTTTAGAAAAATCGTTATGTAATCAAACAAAACATCAACACACATGTTCCTTCATATTATGCACTCAGTGCTCATAGTTATTGTAGTTAATTACCTTGTGGAAGCTTTCTTCCAAACATATTTTTCCTTTAAGTCCAAGACACTTTCATTTAAGTTCCAGAAAAACTGGGATGTGAACAAAACTGATTTCATTCCTAGTACACAAAGGGTTAACCACAGCTTTGGAGCAAGAGAAAGGGCTTTAAGATGAGTTATTAAGGAGAACATGTTTGGGAATACTGGCTCTCTCTTCTGAAGAGTGGGAAGGGTTTATATGTATTGCTTTTGACTCAGCATTACCTTGTTTGGTTTAGTGCTGGTGTGGATTTCCATGTATGAAAAGCCCCTTCGGCTCATCATAGTGGTCTAATCCTGGACCTGGCAGCCCACTGGCTTGCTGGGTCATGACAGTGGAAGAAAGAAATCTCTGCTTTAAAGACATAACCACAATTACTTCTGAACTCCACTCTAATCTGTGCCGCAGCTTGGACTTCATGTAGTGCTGTATAGCCTTCCACTGAAATATGCCTCCGAGCATGACTTGTAAGTGCAGAAACTCTCTCAGAGAATACCATTTATCTGACTACAAGGATGATTTTTAAGCCACTTTTAAGCTTGTTGCCATGGCTGGATGTCTATACTCACCCTTACAGAACTGGAATCCTTGATGAGCTCTTAAAGTGTTCTTTTTTAGTGAAAAAGAAAATAAAAAGTGGTAGAATTTTTATGTGTTTATTATAATATTTCTCCTGCCCCTACTCAAGTAAACCACAACTTCTGTTAACTGACTGAAAGTTACATTGCTGAGAGCTTTTTGTAGGTGTTTAGGGATTTTTTTGTTTCTTCATTTGTTTGGGGGTTTTATGCAGAAGATAAGAGGGAGAAAATTACAGACTGGAGTAACCAAGTCTTCCAGATAAAAGAGAGATACGAAAAGAAAAAAACCTCCTGTATTTGAAGACAGTTCTATTACTACCTTGGAAAATTATTTCTTGAAAGATCAAAGAATATTTTTTTTCTCTAAATGTTTTTATATTAATCTCTTATTTAATACCTGAAATATTTTATAGTACAACTTGTACAGTGGAGAGTTCAAGACAAAAATTAGTTATTACTCCCTTTGCTGTGAAGCAATGTTCTTTTGTTCTAGTGGGCTTCTGCATTAAAAAGTATCAGTGATGGACTCTCTGGGGACCTTTGGGTGAAAGGTCTTATCATTATGAGTTGTAAATAAGCTCTAAAGATTTTTCAGAGGTTTTTCCTTTTCTTATTATCTTGCCTCTTGGCAGACACACGGCATTCCTTCACTGCCAAATTCCACTTTGCTAAAAAATACTGAGGAAAAATAATGCCATCAGAAGCATGTGAAAGGCAGGGATTTTCTTTTTCAGTGTGAAGGCAAGTTGGCTTGAAATGAACTCCAGATCAGACAGCTATACTTTCACTGAATACACCATTTTTTCCCCATGGACAAAGTGCATTTCGTACAAAAAATGATATCTTGCCTCCCGAATGCTTTAACACATCTCAAGTACTTTAAAGAGAAAGAGAAAAAAATCTGTATTCTTTCTTGTTTGTATTTATTACAACTTACATTTAGATTTCAGTACAATTAATTGTTAGCAATACACAGGGATATCCATCACTTTCCACAACAGTCAGGCGTGCTGGGTGGCAGCGGGGGCAGAAAAAGGGTACCACTGCCCCTGTGGTGCTGCCAAAGGGGTCTGGCCACTTTGAGATGTCTTGTCTGCCCTCATTCCCTTCCCTTTGTTGGAGTTCAGCAGGTCCCAGGGCTCCAGCACGTAACAGGAGATGTGGCTCCCATTCAGTGCCAGCTGCAGGCATAAGGCCTCCCACAAGCCCCAATGGTACCAGTAACACCAGTGGAAATGAAGGTGCACATTAGTAATGAGGCAGCTCAGCCCTCACCTGCATCTGCTTTGTTCACAACTGGAGTAAAAGTACTATCCACTACACATCCTAAGAGGAACACTGTAGAAAATGCAGAATAAAGTTAAAAAGAAGCTTCCGGGCCTGCCTTATTTCTAAGTTTTTCTTAATATAGTTCCCATTTCAGCAAGCTGTATTTGGTGTTTCTGTTCATTCCTTTGCTATGACTGGGATAAACTGCTATTTATTGATATCATCCATTGATTAGGACAGAGTGTTAATGAAATGTGGATTGGTTTTAGCCTGAAGCAGTTTTTAGCATATTATGGATCATTTCATCAGCACAAGATCTATTTGTTTATTCCTGTGTGGGTTTTGGTGGGGACTGTTTTGTTTTGTTTATTTTTCTTTCTTCTGGCATGGAGGTGCCATAAACGAACCAAGGGACCATTTCTATAATAATAACACTGTTGTTATATCAGTGGCAAGTAAATCTGACTGATATTTATTTTAAAATGAGAAAGATAGGAAAGAAGAAAGCAAACAAAGCATAATAGATATCAGATGTTTGTTTTATAGGAGAAAGGGAAAGTATCTCTCCATGTAACTTGAGGTCTATTTACAAATGTAATTGAAATATTTGTTGTTCTAGGAAGGTAACTCTTTAATGATGACATATTTTCAGCATCATCCTGAAAAATGCGGTAAAACAACTTAGCATTTCAGAAAGGAAGGCAAGACTCACTGGTTTACTGGAGAAGAAAGGTAGGAAAAGAAAGGAATAAAAAGAGAACATACTCCTGGAAGGCATAGCCTGGTAACAGAATATATGCTAATTAGGCGCTAATAGTCCTAATTAAGTGATAAAATCTCTAATTATCAGGAAAGAAGTGGAGAAAGCAGAATAATATTTACCTTATCTTAACTTTCTAATTCATTTTATTATAACACCTCAGTGTCAGACAGTGAAATTACTTGGTTATTAGATATAGCAGTGTTTCCATAGACCCTTCCTGCAGGCCAGAACCTGTCCCTCGGCAGGCAGGAACAGAACAATCCCATCTCATCACATCCCCCATCACATCCCCCATCTCCCCAGCTGGATGACAACCACTGGAATTTCACCTGTAAGCTCCAGCACATGTTTTTTATCTGTTAAGGAATCTCAATTCTTTTTCCCAGGTGTCTTTTGAAGAGCAGTTTCTGGGCCTTTAAATGTGACATAAACATAGAGCTCCCGTTTTCAGGTATATGTGCCTGCCTGCTTTTAAATATAGGTAAAATGCCTGGAAATATATATTTTTGTTGTTTTAATATTTATAGGGTTTGTTGCTGATTCCTTAGTTTTGCTTCTAATAAGATTGCAAGAATTATTTAGTATCCTGTTGATTACAAGGCAACTTTCAAATTATAGCAAGATCTACTTGATATTGTTCTTTATTGAACTTAATGGAAAAGAGGTAGAAATCATTCTCTTCATTCTTTAATAAGAAATATTACTTCATTTTTATATGTATTTCTTCAAACGATCTCAACAAATACTTGCAGATAATACCATAGATGCTAAGAGAGGATAATATAACATGATGCATTGGAAGAGAAGCATAGTAGGATCATTGAATTTTTCCGCAGGAATAAATATCTGACCATGTACCTAGGAAGTGACTCCACCCAGTGGGCTGTTCTGAGACACTGAGAAGAAAGCTGTGGGAAGTAATTTGGACTATTATGTAGTCTCCCTCATCTGGCTGATGTACTGGAAACCTTGTTATCTCCAGTTAAGGCAGAGATGTTAAATATGTACAATATTTGTATCTCTGCACATACATAAATGTATATACACTTACATATACATATAAGTATACAGATAGTTATAAAGGTGTTATCTGATATGTAATCTGTCCCTTTTTTTCACCTTTGAATAACATTTTGAAATGGTATTGAGTGCTTGTGCGTTGCGAAACCATCACTCTTGAGCTGAGAGGTGGCTCTTAAGCTTTCCTGGGCTGTCAGCAGGATGGGGATGGAAAAGTCTGTGGGCAAATGAAATGCCTTTTCTTTCAGTTGCAGCAGAAGGGTCTTGCTGGTTTCAGCCAGACACCTGGCGAGGCCTGCACCGGTGCCAGAGGGGCAGGCACGGAGGGACGAGGAGATGGAATGGGTGCCCCATCCTCAGCTGTTCCCACTTTGAGCTGAACCTCTCCACCGACCCTGTCACTGGGCTCTTGTCTTAGGGTGACTTTATGATGCTATATATCCCAATCGCCTGCTTAATGCAAAAATATTAATTCTGTGTCTTTAAGCTGGCTCGAGAAGCCAGGCGCTGTGGTTTGGGTTTTCTTCAAGGGTGTTTACATTCCTGGTTTTATCGCTAGTTGTGTTGTGGTTCTCAGGAGAGAACTCTCGTCAGTCGCTTTTATATAGCTGAAGGCGAAGGGAACACTTTTTTACTTTTTTATCTTTTTTTTTTCTTCTTGTGAGCTTTCACCCTGCTTTTACTCAGCTGAGGGATATCGGAGGGAGTTAAAACTTACTTTTGGCTTTTTCCCTCCTCTGCCTGAGGCAAGGAAGGAAGACAGCTTTTTCTGGGACCGTGGTTTTTTTCCTTCTTCCTTTGGAACTTTACAACAGACCCCTGAACTCTGGGGCCTACCC